>PISX010001583.1:0-190237 GCA_004024625.1 Mellivora capensis | reverse complement strand
CACACACAAGCAGGGGGAGTGGCAGGCAGAGAGAGAAGCAGGCTCTTCGCTGAGCAAGAAGCCTGATGCAGGACTTGATCCCAGGACTCTGGGATCGTGCAACTGAGTTGGACATGAACTGACTGAGCCATCCAGGCATCCCAAGAAACTTTTCTAAAGGCATTTGAAAAAAAGGCCTAGGAAAAAAACCTAGAGAAAATAGCCTAAATGAACTATTGCTTAAAATAGTCACTTTTGAAGTCCATTTTAAAAATAATCACAAAAAAGCCCAAATACTCAAAAATTTCATATATACATTCTCAAAGTTGCAAATAAAAAGTCCTGCATGTGGCTTTATTGGCCCAACAGAAGGGGACCACCAGGCATTATCAGTCAACAGAAGTCCTTGAAAAAACAAACAAACAAACAAACAAACAAGTTTCCAGATCCCATCTCACTTTTGCTGAACAAGAATCTGAAGACAGGATTCATGAACGTGCAATGCGAACAAGTAACCCACATGATGATGCCCACTGTGAACTTACAGAACCTTCATTTTTATTTTATTTTATAAAGATTTTATTTATTTATTTGGCAGAGAGAGAGAGAGAGATCACAGTAGGCAGAGAGGCAGTCAGAGAGAGAGGGGGGAAGCAGGCTCCCTGCTGAGCAGAGAGCCCGATGCGGGACTCGATCCCAGGACCCTGAGATCATGACCTGAGCCAAAGGCAACGGCTTAACCCACTGAGCCACCCAGGTGCCCAGAACCTTCATTTTTAAATTATTTATTATTTTTCTTCTTTTATTTTTTTTAAGATTTATTTATTTATTTGACAGAGAGTGAGAGAGAGATCACAAGCAGGCAGAGAGGCAGGCAGAGAGAGAGGAGGAAGCAGGCTCCCCGCTGAGCAGAGAGCCCAATGCGGGGCTCGATCCCAGGACCCTGAGATCATGACCTGAGCCGAAGTCAGAGGCTTTAACCCAGGCGCCCCATTTTTCTTCTTTTAATATATTTTTTTAGATTTATTTACTTATTTATATGAAAGAGGGACAGAGAGAGCGAGAGAGAGAGAGAGAGCACAAGTGGGATGAAGGGCAGAGGGAGAAGCACACTCCCCGCTGAGCATGGAGCCCAACACAGGGCTCAAACCCAGGATTCCAGGATCATGACCTGAGCCCAAGTGAGATGCTCAACCAACTGAGCCACCCAGGTGCCCCCATTTATTATTTTTCATTTCTTTTTTTTAGTGGGGGTGGGGCAGAAGGAGAGAGAAAGAATCTCAAGCAGGCTCCATGTCCAGCACTGAGCCCAACTTGGGGCTTGATTTCATAACCCTGAGATCATGACCTGAGCCAAAATCAAGAATCAGGTGATTAAACAACTGAGCCACCCAGGCACCCCAAGAACTTTTAAAATGATAATGTGTTAAAAGAAATACAGGGATCTAGGGGTGCCTGGGTGGCTCTGGAGGATGGGCATCTGCTTTCACCTCAGGTCATGATCCTGGAGTCTCTAGATCAGACTCCTTGCTCAGAGAGGAGTCTGTTTCTCCCTCTGTCCCTCGCCCTGTTCTCTCATGCTCGCTCGATCTCAATAAATAAAATCTTTTAAAAAAAAAAAAAAAAGGAAAGAAATACAGGAACCTAAAGAATTTGGGCAGTTCAGGAGCACTGGCTCAGTCAAGGGTGTGCAACTCTTGATCCTGGGGTCATGAATTCGAGCCCCACATAGAGATTGCTTAAAAACAAAATCTGAAGGGAGAAAAAAAAAGAATTTGGGCAATTGAGGGAAAAACTGAAAGCCAGTCAAATACTCAGAAACCCATTGTTAGCTTTGCTTCACTGTTTCAAACTTCACGATCTACTCAACCCTATCACATAAAGCACTGAAACAGGGCAAAAAGAATTACGGTGTAGCTTTAGAGAGATCCACCACATCTGGCTTCCTACCATTGCCCACTTGGATTTTAAGAAACAGAAATGCCAGCCTTCCCTTCTAATGATCTACTTCAGCACTGCTCACCTCACTGCTTCCTCACACCCATGTATTCATCTGTTACCAATCTAAAGGCCACTAGGAAGGACAAATGCAATCATCCCACCATTAGCACATGAGGAGGCTTTACTTCCCATTTTTTATCTTTAGTCCACCTAGTAAGCATCAAGGAACTGACATCACTTTGGGTAGGCTGATAATCAAAGTTAAGGCACAGAGATTTGGGCACTTGCCTTTATTTATTAATTAATTTTTTTAAAAGATTTAATTTACTTGAGAGAGAGACGGTGAAAGAGAGCATGAGAGAGGAGAACCAGACTTCCGGAAGCCTGATGCGGGACTCGAGATCCTGGTACTCCGGGATCATGACCTGAGCTGAAGGGAGTAGCTCAACCAACTGAGCCACCCAGGTGCCCTGGGCACTTGCCTTTAAAAGTTCTAGGCTATAGTGGCGCCTAGGTGGCTCAGTGGGTTAAAGCCTCTGCCTTCAGCTCGGGCCATGATCCCAGGGTCCTGGGATTGAGCCCCACATGGGGCTCTCTGCTCAGCAGGGAGCCTGCTTCTCCCTCTCCCTCTGCTGCTCCCCCTGCTTGTTCTCTCCTCTCTCTGTCTGTAATAAATAAATAAAATCTTAAAAAAAAAAAAATTCTAGGCTATAAAGTGTGCCTGGCTGGCTTAGTTGGAAGAGCATATGACTCTTTTGATCTTGGGGTCGTGGGTTCAAGCCCTATGTTGGGTGTGTAGATTACTTAAATAAACTTTAAAAAATGTTTAAAAAATAAAAATAAAAATAATAGTTCTGGGCTGTAAACCTAACTAACATTTCACAGAAAAAACTTAGTTTTGTTGAACCCAATTTCAGACTAGGATTTTTTTTTTAAGATTTTATTTATTTGACAGAGATCACAAGTAGGCAGAGAGGCAGGTGGACAGAGAGGGGGAACCAGGCTCCTCGCTTAGCAGAGAGCCCAATGTGGGGCTCGATCCCAGGACCTGAGATCATGACCCGAGCTGAAGGCAGTGGCTTAACCCACTGAGCCACCCAGGCGCCCCAGACTAGGATTTATATAGATGCTCAGTGGTGTAGGTCTACTGTAAAGGAATTATGGGTATTCATTTAAGTGTCTTGAAAAGGTCTAGAAATAACATAAAAATACTTTTGTCTTGATTTTCTCAAAGTCATTGAACATCCTAGCTTGGAAGAGCAATTCTCAATGGTACAGGAAGTAACTAGAATTTGTTAAGTCACACTGGTGGTTAAGAATCCAGAAGTGAGGGGCGCCTGGGTGGCTCAGTAGGTTAAAGAATCCAGAAGTGAATTGGTAGCCATACTCTAACTCCCAACCCAAATCTAAACCCAGATCACATGTGAAAAAGTAATACATCACAAAGCTAAGGCACCCACAGCTGATACTAAGGTCACTGCTAAGTGTAAGTTCACTTGGGTAAACAAGTCAAATAATCTGGAAGCTCTGAATTCGTCTCTTTCCAACTCAGATGTTCACTGAATTACCTGAAAGTAAGTAAGCTGGAACAACACAACAATGACTGGCATTTGTGTTACCTAGCAAGGTTAAAAAAAAAAGTCTTCTGAGAAAAGTGAAACTATATCTGACCTTGAGAATCAAAGTGGTAGGCGTCAGTTCTCCCAGATCAGAAAACCATTTATTTTTGCCTTTTAAAGCCTACCTTAGGGGCGCCTGGGTGGCTCAGTGGGTTAAGCCTCTGCTTTCGGCTCAGGTCATGATCCCAGGGTTCTGGGATCAAGCCCCACATCGGGCTCTCTGCTCAGCAGGGAGCCTGCATTTCCCCCCCCACCTTCTCTGCCTGCCTCTCTGCCTACTTATAATCTCTCTCTGTCAAATAAATAAAAAACTTTTTTATTTACTTTTGCTTAACAGCAAAAGTAAAACTGAGTACCACTTAAGCTGCAGGCTAATCTGGAAAACACAGGCAGGTACTAACAATGCTGACAAACTGAACAGGCTTCCTGGTATCCTGGTCATTCTACTTAGATCTCAGGAAATTTCTACTCCTGCATTTTTTGGGCTTTGCTGGTTTTAAGGGTCAAAGCCTTCAAATCACTTCCAAGTTACTGGGATCCTCAGGTTCATTCCTAACAGTGAAGTACACAAAACAATAATGATTCTACAAGTATGCAGTCACCCCAAAAGCTTTCTGGACTTCCCCAGAGGCTTAAAAGATAAAGTAAATTCAAAAGGTAAATTCTAAAAGCTTTTTCAAATTCACTGAAGAGTTAGATTATCTATTTGGTCTGGGTTAGGAGCTCTGGAATGAGCTAATTATAGTGTCGTGTCCCCTATTCTGCCAAAACACTATCTAGAACTTGCTTCATTTCCCAAGAGGCTTCCTTACCCTGTTCCCTGGCAGCAGAAGAAGCAACAGTCAAGTAAGACAAGTGTCTCCCAAATGATCAGCCTCCACCTTGCTGCTGGGTACCTGGAAGAGCCCCAGTGTAAATTCTACAGGCTTCACCTTATCTGCCAACCATGCAATATAACACACAGCAAAACCATTCTAAGATTTTCCTTTCTTTCAGGTGCTGGCAGCTTTAATCTTCAGAAGACAAAGTATAAATTCTTTGCAGAAGTCAAGGTCACTTGTGGGACTGTCCCTGCCTGGATGAGAGGACTGGGACTGCCCCCTTAATGGAGCAGTTTCTCTATTTAAAGAGCCAAGTTACCCAGAGACAAAAGTCCTGGCAATCTGAAATTTAAAGCACCATTACCTGCAACAAGATTCCTATGATCCAAAGGAAACAAAATTCAAATAAATTAGGGCATCAAAGAATGAAAGGACTCTCTCCTGGGTAGACTTAAAAGCAATAGCTAAAACTGAGTGAGCAAGTGGTAGGGTTGGTCATGTGACTTTAGCAGTACTATATCCTGCCCAGTATCTTCATTTAATTGGCCTGCAGTTTGAAGGAACAATCTTTCTGGTTCTTTCTCCAATCATATGTGATAACCATGCAGAAGGTTTTACAGAAGGGCTCCACCCCACCCAAGCTCCTCCTATATGAAGAGTAAGTGCAAGAGTCCCAAGGACAAAGAGGACCTGAGTCCCACTCCACTAGCAGGAACTACTAAAGCTTGGTCACTGAAAGCTTCAAAAATTGGGTTGGTGAAATGTAAAAAGGCAGTTTAGGAACCGACAAGGCCCTCTCTACAAGGCAGAAGCCGAAATCAGTCAGTGCTCCATCTCTGGCCCTGGGACAGTGAGCACATCTGTTCACTCCTGCCACTTCTAACCCCGCACCCCCTCCTCCAAGCAGGCCTCTTCCCTAACTCCAATGGAACAGAACACCTATGTTCTCCATTGACAGCTCTTTTTTTTTTTACAGGGCTCTTCCACCCTAGACACGCGGGTGTCTGTAGGGTCCGAGCTCTCCACCCGCCCAAGACCGCACGCCGGGGGCGGGCAGCGCTCTCTTCACCCCCAGGCGCAGAAGGCCAGCGTAGCACATGGTCCTGAGAGCCCCACAGAAGGCTGGCGACCAGCCAAGCGCAGGGCCCCTTTAAGGCTCGCGGGGGTGCGTCTGGGTAGGGGAGGGAGACCCCGCGCTGGAGGGCCTGCAGTCGCCTCAGCCCCACCCTGGGGCCGCGCGCTCCCTCCCATAGTTGCTCACCTTGGCTCCGAAGAGCCGGGCGGCCGCAGTGAGTAAAGCCATGACGGGCGAACTCGGGGATCTGGCGGGGAGGGAAGGAGGGGAAAGAGCTGCGGCAGGAACGGGAGCTGCCGCCGCTGCACCAAAGGCCGCGCCGACGGGTGGACAAGGTTGAAAGGAGGTGGCTGAGGGAAAGGGTAGACAAACCGGCGGCGGCGCCCAGCCCGGGGTCCTCAGTGAGGCCCCGCCCACTGCCCGAACTCGCTCCCGCCCCTCTCAGGGGACTCGCCTCGGGCTCGGCCATTGGTCCGGTGTATGTGGGGGCGGGACCTGAGCCGTTGACAGCAGTTGTGGAGGGCAGGATTGGATCGCCTGGGTTAGGCTAATTAGGGATGGGCGCGGGGCGGGCGGGGGGAACGTGTAGGTGACTAAATATGTGCCTGATAAGTCAGTTAACTTCCTTCTTAGGCTTCCCTTCTTGCCTTTAATACATTTGGGGTTTGTTCTGAGGTGAATATGAGAGAAAAAGGTCCCAAGGACTCCGACCTTAGAAGGTCCTCGGAAGCCAATCCCTTAATATACTATCACAGCTACCGATCATTTACTGCTCCTCCTACCCATTGGCACGCTTTCGTGATGAATGTCTTTGGTCAATGACTTAATGGCCAGAGGTGACGTCACGTGGACAGAGGCTATGATGCCAGAGTTGGCTGCCTGGTGACCATTCGAGGTCAGCAGAGGCCATGGTATTATAGGTACGAAGAGACCCCAATATGTGGAGAATGAAAGCAAAGGCAGGAGCCTAAGTATCCAGTGCTCTTTATGGGCTGTCAGTTCGGTGTCCAGTGTAGGGAAATCCAAGTCTTACAAATGCCCCCCTTAATATGAAGGCTTCCAAGGGCACCTGGCTGGCTCAGTCGGTGGATCATGCCACTATTGATATCGGGGTTGTAGGCTGGAGCCCTATCTTGGGTGTAGAAATTACTTAAACAAAATCATAAAAAAACAAAACAAAACAAAACAAAACGTGGGTTTCCATCACAGGCCAGAACCTCTAGGTCCTGGGCATTATTCTCATCGCCACTCCAGTCACATGAACCCATGCAGCCAGCCCACCCATCTAGCCATAAGATCAAAAGCTACAGACTACCCCACATTCAAAATCAGGCATTAAGCACCCTCTCTTTTTGTCACATCACTCCCATTGGGCCTCTGGACCCCTTCTCTTACTTGGCTGTCTTCTATACACCCTTATCCTATGCTTCCCAGAGACCGTTAAATGAACCACAGTGCTAAAGTGACCATCCACATCACTCTTGACTAACTCCTCTAGCTAGACAAGAAAGACCTCAGAACCTTCCTACTGCCTAAGAATATCATTGTCATTGACCAAGGGGCAGAGAACTGACCCAAGGACCAGGACACCTTATCTATAACCCAGGCCCCAAATGAACAGTCCTTTTATCTCTTCACATAGCAGTAATAAGATTCAGAAGTCTCAGTGCCATTTAACCAGGTTTAGATAGACCTACTTTATAAAGAAACTAGTTTATATTTTGGAGTTGGGGAAAGAGAAGGAAAACCACCATTTTCTCTTCCCAAGTTACCTTGGACCTAGCTTCACACCTACCAACCAATACTCCTTTGGCTTGGGGATCAGATAGGTCTTAGGAAAGAACTTCAAAAAGAGAAGCCAAGCAGAGCCCTAAAGGAACACTGACCTCAACTACCTTCTCGGTGACTTCAAAGCACCGCTGATCAATATTTACTCCCAATTTAGCATCTCACAGAGGATTTCCTCCTAACCCTAGAATAGTCTGACCTGGTTTCTGCTCTCTGGTTAATCATCCACAGAGACTAACCAGCTGACCAGAAGCTTGAACTCCAGTGCCCCGAAAAGACAGGAGGCATTCTCAGGGTGAAGCTACCAAAGGGATAATAATAATAATTGTTATTCTATTTATCATCATTAGAGGTTTTATTTTTAAGTAATATATACGCCCAGTGTGGGGCTCGAACTCAGAACCCTGAGATCAAGAGTCTCACTTTACCTAGTGAACCAGACAGGTGCCTCTCCCACCCCCACCCCTACCCCAAAGAGATAATCATTGAGTGGCTTTAAGGGTAACCTACTTTGGAGCTCTAATGATTGGAGGGAGGGTGGGAAACAGCAATGCTCTAAGCCTCTTGACACCGTGTCTTGGAGCCTAGTGTTACAAAGGCATTATGGACTTGTTTGAAGTTATTTAGTCCAGACATCCACTAACATAAAGCCAGTGGGAAAGCCCAGGGATGAGAAGGACTAAATGCTACCTCCCAGAATCTAGCTTAGAATCAGTTTCTAAATGTGAGTGGGACCTGGGGAGGAGAGAAGAATGTTAAGGCAGGATCGGCACAACTAAAGCAGCCAAATGAGCTTTAGGTCCAAATACACCTAAGTGCTGGAGGAGAGGGGCAATGCAGAGGCGGCTGACAATTGAGGTCATCTTGACCTTGGCACGACCTCTTTTTAAAATGGACAGGGGCAATGGTGCCCCCTGGTGGCTAAGGGTAAGTGGGAAATGCAATCTAAACTTCAACTGAAACCGCCTACCTACTTCAGTAAGTCAGTCTCCTGTATTTAACAGGTAATACCTTAAATTTATTGAATACCTACAATCTCTAGGTACTATCTAAATGTGGTACACACCTTATCTTAATTAATCCTCACAACAACTCCTCTAAGGGATGTAGATAATAGGATCTCTACAGAGCAGAAAACTGAGGTTTAGATAAAGTATCCTGCTGAGGATCATAGTTTGTAATTGGCCTAAAGCTGTATCTTAACTACTAAGCAGTATTGTTTATATGGTGATGACTGTGAATTATCAACTGCAACTCTGAGTCATTGTTAACTGTCTCCTGGGTACCCAGCTCAGTGTGTTCTATAAAGTATTTTACAAAATAAGAACTATAGTCTTACTTATCTATAAAACTTTTGTACATTCATACCTAGGAATACATGATAAATCATGACCCTCCCAGAATACATACAGGTAGGAAAGACAAACAGCACCTAAAGTGCCCAGGAGTAGAATGGCTTCTTATTACAAGGAGTAATCAGTCTGGAGAAATAGCTTGAAGGAGGTATGATGCCTTTTCGCTATTGATTATTAGAGTCAGAGGGCATGTGTTCAAACTTGGGAGGAGTTTTCAAACAAAAGTACTAGTGTACACAGGCACTGGGGACTACATGGAGACTCCACTATAGGGAGTGAAATGTAGCAGAAAGACCACTGGCCCAGGGATAAGACGATCACTAAGATTGAAGTCTTGTCTCCCCAAGACACAATCCCTTTGAGCTTAGTTTCTTCATCTGTAAAATTGAAGTTACATCTATTTCTTAGAATAGATGTAAAGATTAAATAAGGTTTATGTGCTTGTTATAGGAGGATTCACCATATACTAGTTCCTTTACCCTTGCTATTCCTCCGTGTCCTATATTTAAAGGATAATCTTGTCCCTGCTCTGAATCCTTTGTAATAGCATAAAAACCCTCTAAACCTTATTTTGTTGTTGTTGTTGTTTTTTAAAGATTTTATTTATTTGAGTGATTGAAAGGGAGAGAGCATGAACAGGGAGAGAGGGAGAAGCAGGCTCCCCACTGAGCTGGGGCCTGATGCCGAGCTCAACGCAGGACCCTGGGATCATGACCTGAGCTGAAGACAGATGCTTAACAGACTGAGCCACACAGTTGCCCCTAAAACTTTTAAAGGACTAGATTTTCACGTAATAAATTTGCTTAGTCACATCCAGATCTCATTTAATACTATCTCTGAGGATATTTTTTTAAGTTCTAACATTTTACTGATAAACTCATTTAGAAGATATCTAAAGCTTAAGGTGTAATCAGGTATGCAAAGTTACTATTTGATCTACCAAATAATGGGCTAGAATAATTTGTTGTAGGGAACCTCCAGAAGGGTTCAGATAAATTGGTGGATTCCTTGTGGTAACCTGTGATATGAATAAAGAGTTGTGCAAACTATATCCTCCTAACTGAGGATCAAGTCAAGGACAATAATGTCCATTCCTCCTATGTAGGACACACCCCTGTGTACCAATGGCAAAGATTCTTGGGCAGGAGAGTTCTTAATAGCTGTGTTTTGACAGACTAGTGAGATGTATCACTATTAATTTATTGTCAACTAACAGTATTTTATTAAAACTTATAATTTGTTTTTTTGTACGTTAAAACAATTTTGAGTTTCCTATAAGAGTACTCTCAGACTTCTGATAAGCTTTCTGATGGAAGAGTAAGTTTTCAGACACAAAACAATGGACAGAATCCTGGGTATACTCACAGGGGTATGAAGCATGTGAACATTATTCATATGCAACACAGGAGAAAAAATGGTTAGTGACAGCTAGTCTGGAAATTGGACTTGACAGGATATAGCATTTCTTGTGTCTGATGAGAGAAGAAGGAATTAACACTAGACCCTGAGTTTCGTTGTCAACTAATATCAGGATACTTGCTCTGAACTAGTTCATGTGTTAGATTTCATAGGGATTTGTGGTACAAGAAAGCTTCGTTGAACCTGTTCACTTTGTGTGCCAGGCTTAGTGCAAGGTATTAAGAGAAAAAAAGATTTAAAATAGAAGCTACTTTACACTTCTGTTCGATCAGACTGACACTTGGGAACATTAGCTTATTGATCCAATTTTGCCACTACAGAACGTCAGGATCGGTGGTATCTCTGGGCTTCAGTTTCTTCATCTGTAAAATGGGCAGCGGTGAACTAGATGACCTGCGAAGTCTCTTTAGATTCTAAAATGTGTAATTTAAAAAGTCTTCAAAATGTTTATTCAGGTATTCTTTCCCTGAGGCATTCCTGGGATAGAAATGTTCCATTCCAAACCCTGAGACAGACACACCTCTGGATCAGAGGTGTTTAGAAGCTCCTTAAAGAAGGTAGCATCCCTATAGGTTTTCATCCCTATGCAGTACAGAATCTCTACACATAAAAAGTGGGGACAGACTTACAGTCCAGGGTGACAGATGGAGATGATAAAGGTATACTTTAGTGTTGCAGTTGGCATCAAGATCTAAAAGCTTAGGCCAGCAAGCAAGGGCCTTCATTAAATAACACTCCTTACCTCATCTCTCCCTATCTGATAGAGCCCCTTACGTTTCAGATGAGTTGATCACATCCATTTCCCCTTTCTGTCTGCTACTGCTGATCCCTCCATCTGGAAGGGCAGGGAGGGGAGAATAATGCATGTCCGTTATTTCAAGACCAAGCTCTGTCTTACTTTATGTTTCATTGGTATAAATACAAGTAATTTCTAGAATCCCATACTACCACACACTTACCTATGTTCCCTTGCTTATTCACAGAAGCTCCTCTTCTCGCCAAGGTTAGTCTCTAAACACATGGTACTGAGTAAGCTCTGGTAAGTGCTTATTTAGTTTGTGAGTCCAGCAGGAATCTCAGATGGCAAAAGAAAGCAAGCCTCAGACTCCTCCTACCTTCATGCTTTTCAAATAATTCACCATTTCCAAAGCTCCTCCTTCCCTTCCCTTTCCTATTGGGAATCCCCTATCTTTAAGCCTAATATAAGGATTGGTTCTGGGTATGAAAAGACAACACAATTCATACTTTTGGTTTCACAATTTTTCAGTTCATTTCAGTAAAAACATAATATAAAAGGCATTGCCACCCTCTTCCCCTCCTGGGGGTGATCCATCAAGCCTGTCAGTCTGGGCCGCTCCAGTAGTTCATAGCTCATCATGTGATATGTGCAGGGCATGGTCACATAGATCTGCAAATAGCACATAACAGTTTGAAGGAAAATGCCACTCTCATACCGATATATGCCACTATCGAGAAAATACCCAAAACCAAACTAGCACACACCATCATTTCTCAGAGCATATCCTCTTCAATGACAAAACATTCCCACTGTCCTCTCACCTGTAGCTCAGGTGAGGGAGCCACAAATTCTGAAAGCTGACAGGATGAGAATGGAGAGGAAGAACCCAAGTCCCTAAGTCATAAGTAATAGAAGCCATGTTATAGCTACTATCAGAGAATGGGGCATGGGGGCGGGAAGTGGAGGAACATGCTAGGGAATGTGCCGGGTTCCAAAGGGCTGTGAGGACTGGCAGTAAAATGAGAGTAGTTTACCTGTTCGCTTACTACAAAGTCTGTCTTTAACATTGTCAGCCTCTCGGGAAAAGAATTCAATGAGTTCATCCTCATATTCCTCCACAATGCTCTCACACTGTCAACCCAAGGGAGAAATGAGTGAGAGAGGGCAGCAAGAAGCCTCCAGAGAGGAGGAGCATGTTAGCACAGCTTGCCACTTGGGCTCTCCAGTAACTCCCCGAATCTTCAAAAACCAGCTACCCGCTCCCAAAGCTCACCGCAAACTTGAGAGTGCCACTGATGTCTGAATCAATTCGGATGCCCTGTAGGTCCAGTTCGTTGGATTCTCCATTCCGGCCCACTACACGTACGTAGTTCTTGCGGTGGGTGGAAGGGTCAATCTGCTCCCCATACTCCTTCATCCGGTCACATACCTCCTCTAGCAGCTCTGTGAGGTGGGCCTCTGAGCGAGCATAAGGCACCTAGAAATGTCCTCAGCCTTGGGTCACATTCTTCTACATCTGTACGTTAGTAATTTATATCCTTACTTTTCCTTCTAAATCTAGTTCGATCAACTTATTCTAGAAAGCCTTCCTTAATTAAAAACAACAGAGTTCATCTGTACAGTTCCAAAGTGCTTTCAAATATATGATCTTATTTTACCTCATATACTAGATGTAAGCTAATGGTTCTATTTCTTTGTATTAAATGAGACTAATACCTATCCTCAACAGGAGCATTGGAGAGATAGTATAGGCTTTGAGGATAACAATTATTAAAGCATCTCACAAACACTGTAGCCTTAAGTTTTCTTTATATACTGCTCACTAGATACAGCTTTGTGTATTTGTGTTATGTTGAAAACATAGATTTCCTAAATCTAGCTTTGTGTATTTGTGTTATGTTGAAAACATAGATTTCCTAAATACGAGGATAAGACCTTCTCTTTCCATTTTGAATGAATGTACATATACGATTATGCCATAGTGAAAACATGAGTGACATGAATGAAGGATGTGGAGAAGGGTGCTGATCTGGGTTTGCTGACAACCAACCACAGCAGAAATAAAGTCTTAAGGTTTGGGACCAGGAAACACGTGCATAGGATAGAAGCCTCTTACAAATGAGACAGCCTTATCTTTTAGCTACCTCTCTGGGTCAATGTTTTCTTCTATTAAACCAAGGTTCTTAATTAGTTGAGTTCTCATTCAAAGTCCGAGTGAGCTACTTTATTTGGGGGAAGAGTAACAGTTACCTCCACCACTGACTGGCTCCCATCTGGATTAATTCGGAAAGAGCCCATCTGAATGGTCTTCTTGGGATCCACCTGGGCAATTTCCCACTCTAGTTCATCCACCAGAGCCCTGCAAGCTGGTGGGAGGAGAGAGAAAGAAGGGAGGAAAGGAGAAAGGAATCACCAGGGATTTCCATTCATCCTTCTCCCAGGCCCTGGATCTCATGCTCTCCCAAGGCTCTGTCTTCCCCACCCTCCTTCTCTCACTTTTTCTCTTTGTCCCCTTACCTCCACAGTGTAGATCCTGGCTCCTTCGAGCCCAGGCAGTTCCCAGCAGGGCCCCCAGAAGCAGGGCCAGACAACCCCAGCCTTTCATCTTTAGCGTAATGGGGTTGCTCCACCTGGGTTTGGGTTGGAATAAAACATAGGTGTGAGCAGCCGGCTCCATTACACAACCCCCATCCCTCATCCCAAGGCCTACAAAGGCCTCACTGTGACTCTGGCTCTACTTTTCAGGAAATGGCCAGGACACAAAGGGGCTCCTCTGTTCCCAGCGCCTGAGGACTCGGATTCCCCCGGCGGTGAGTGAGAGCGCGAGCTAGGGACTTGGGGCTCAGTCCCAGACTCTACGTCGACAGGTGAGTCCCCAGATGTTGGTACTTCAGCGTCGGCTGCCTAGGGCTTACAGGGTTATGTGGCAGCTGCGGAACGGAGGCTGGCAATTAAGCGAGGACAGCAGGCACAGAGGACCTGCCGGCAAGAAAGGCGGCTGATTCAGGCCGGGAGGCAGCGAGGTGGAGGGCGGGAGAAGAGCACTCAATAACGGGCCTATGTGGACCCACCACCTTAGATTACTGCATCCCCACCTCCAGTCCATAAGCTATTTCCCGTGCGGACCAGCCCCCTTTCTAAGGACGCCGCCATTGCCTTCGCTTCAGTCCATCCCCGATACTTAGTGCCACTCGCACCCGTCCCACCTCTGCTCCCAGGGCCGCCGCCGTGCCCCAGGCGCTCGAAGACGGCCGGACTCTCACTTTAGCTCCGGACCCTAGCACCTGGCTGCTGGGGAGCGGGGCTGTCCAGGCTTCTCCAGAGTGCTCCGGCACTTTCCAGGCACGGGTGCCCCAGCGACTGCCTGACCCAGCTCCCCGCGCTCTACGCGGGCGCCTAAGCGGGGCTCGGATGCGCGGCAGTGCGAGCCCCACACCGGAGACCGACCCCAAACCCGCCCCTCCAAACTCTCGCGCGAACAGGCAGCTCAGGAGGGGCTTCCAGGCAGCGAGGACCCCGGTGGATCGCAGAAGGACCCAGACTTGCGTGGCGAGCAGCTCCACGTGACCACCAGGGGTCAGCCGAAGAATAGGAGTGGCCTGAAGCAAGGACAGAGCGCGGCGTGGCGTAAGGAGGCGGTGTGACGCGCGCGTCTGTCAGTCTAGGTGGGCTAGGACCTTCCTAAAGAAAGGTGAACTGCTGGCGGGTGAGAAGCCCTGGTTTCAATAGTCAGGAAACTACATCTCCCAGGAAGCACCGCAGCACTACACGGATCCTGTTAGTATCTACAGGTCTCAAGACAACCTGGAACCTGTAGTTTTGTCAGCTTCCCCAACTTTCCTTTTGCAATGTTAACGAGGAAACATACATTGTGTCTTAAGAGAATCCGACCTTAGGGCACTGGGCAGCCACAGCAAAGACCTAATATTGTGGAGGAAAGACATAATTGTATTCCTCCAACATCTTTAACTTTGGACTCCAGAGCTTCACCTTCATTTCTAGGTGGGAATTTGAAAGCTTTGTTTTTTTCCCAGTTTTAGAAAGCCAATACAAAAAAAGCAGAAGAAGGGCTTAAGTCAGAGCATTCCACACTCCCAGGTCTCTAATGACATAGATAACAGCCAATAATATTTTTGTTTTTATTTTATAAAACATGCAGTTTAAAACAAAATTTTAAAAAATAACAAAACATGGGACAGGAGAGTGGATGGAAGACAGATGCTTCTCAGCTGTCAGCAGGAGTGAAGCCAGCAGCCAAGCTTTGTCTAGGACCCAAAGGCCCTTTTGGCAATGATGGTGTTGGCAACACTGGTTTGCTAGGAACACCAATACTTGATGTCCTGGCCCCTCCAGGCATTCCTCAAGCGTCAGAGACTTGAGCTGTCCTGAGCTACTGTTGTAAGCCTGTCACTGTCCAGGACTTCAGTCCTTAGCCCACTAGGAACTGAGAGTACTGGTTCCAGGAGCGTTTGTTTTGTTTTATGTGGGGTTTTGTTTTTGTTTTTGTGTGGCCTGGATATTAATGGAAAATACCAATTACTTTCCATTTGGGTCATTTCTAGACTGTTTCTGGACTTCTATTTTGCAAAGGACGAAAAAGGAATCTGGCTCCTCTTCCCTTTGCAACAACTCTGCTGCGTTCCAGTTCTATTAATAGCACCATCTGTAGACCCTGAGCAGGTCCAATTCCGGAAGCGGACAAGGTATAGCCAGCTTGGGAAGCCATCTCCCAGTTCTGGGGCCACAGAACACTGAAGGGAGAGGGGGCAATTCGCTGGAAGAGGGTGAGGTCAGAGCGCCAACACTGAGGAGAAGACAGCTGCATCTGTCAGAGACAAAACCAAGAGCATTGACTCTTAAGGTAAGTGTAGAAAAAGCAAGAGAAAAGAAGGCAAACCTGCCCCAAACATTTTAGAACCGGGAAAAGGAGGTTAGGATCAATGGAGAGTTTCAGTAATCAAATCTACTTCACTGAATGTTGGGAAGATTAAGTGCTTCGTAAACTACTGAGTGCTTTACAAATACAAGATAGTGGGGGTAGTGCTGCTGACATCACCATGATTATTATTATCACCCTGGGTATAATCTTTACATACACAGTCAAAACCCGCCTTGTCCAGTTTCCCTTGTCCCATCCCAGGTCTTACTCTTGGGACTTGTCTGGCCCTCAGGTTCAGGCACCTTCCAGTCCATCTTTCGGCCCTTCTCATAAAGACCCTTGAGCACTTTGTGGAAGGACTCAGGCTCAGTGCCATTTTTGCTTAGCTCCAGATATTTTCGGTAGAGCTGAAGGGCTGTGCGGGCATCCTCAATACTGTCATGGGTTTCCCCTTGAATCTTCAAGTCTGTGGGAATTAGAAGTGAACAGTTTGGGACCTAGCAAAGGAAGGTAAGACCATGTCCCCTACTCACATCTCCAACTCCCAGTAAACAATAAAAAACTTGACTGCCCCCAAGGGAAAGAGCCAAACACCATCCCTAGTGCAGAGGAATACCGGAGCTTCTTAAATCCATAAGTAACTCTCACTACTAACTCAGGGTCCTCCCTACTCCTCTGACGAGCACCACAGGGGCCTACAAGGTACACCAATATCAACTCACCCAGAAAGTACCACGCAAGGAATCGCAGGGAAATCATTCGTTTTCGGGGCATGTGAAAGAGATAGACAGTGTCAAGGACTTGGTCCTTGGGCACCTGGCAGAGATAAAAGAGTGAGAGACTGAAGGCAGGCGATCTGTAATTTCCCATTTTCCGAAAGCAAAACGTATACCAAGGGCCCACATTCAAAGACTCTTAAAAGAGCCCTGCCCGAACCATGAGGTTGATGACCCGGAAGTCCTTCTGCAGACCATGACCCACAAACTTGACTCCAATGTCTATAAGAAAACGAAGCTTTAAGTAGGTAGACTTGAGAGTTGTGAGGTGCTTAGAGGAAATCTTGGCATCTAGGTCTCCTGGCTTTATCCCCGAATACTGAGTCAAGTAATCCACCACCTAGGCATAAAAAAAGGATAAGTCGCTCAGGAAGTGAGGTGCAGAGTCTCCCTCAACCACTCTGGCTGAGGGTCTAGAGCACTCTCCATATGCACAAGGTCTGTCTCACTTGCACCTCCATATCCTAATACCTGCTCCTGGGTAGAGATGTAGTCATCAATGAAGGGAATACCCTCATTGGGTCCCTGGCCCCGAACACAGGTGATCCTTGCTACTGACATCTGGCTTGGTTTGATGGTAGACTTAGTACCATCACTGCGTAACTCTGCTTCCTCCTGCGTGACAAGAATTGATAAGAAAATTATGACTCCTAATATCTCCAGAGGTCTGTTCCAACACCACACCCTTTTGGACTTTGTTACCTCATTAAGGGTGACAAACTCAGCATCTAGGCCCACCAGATCCCCAACCTGTGGCATCTCATTCAACATCAGTGGAATAAAGGTAGTATGTGTTTTCCGCTGCTTCCGTGCTAGTGAGGCTTCAGCCAGCAGGACACTTGCCTCAATAGGGTTCTTGACTGGAAGGAAAAGTCCAGAAGACAGATGGCTTGGGACAGGGAAGTAACCAGAGGAGGGAAACCCAGATGGCTGACCAGAGACTGGGGTCTATGCTGTGATCCCTCAATAATCAAAGCATGTGAGTAAAAAGATCATGGCTGATGAACAGATGGATGGAATAGATCAAATCAGAAAGCTATTAAGGAATATGTTATGAAAAAAAAAAAAAAAAAGCAGAGAGGAAAGAGTAAGACTTTAGCTCTGGACTTTAGCTTAAAAAACCCAGAAAAATAAAGCTGCAGGGAAACTATGGTTTAAAGACGCCAAAAAGGGCCTTAGTAAGGGGTTAACCTCTAAAAGAAGAAAGTTTCACTTGGGGAAAAGAATGATTAGGCTGAAAATCATAACCTTAGCCATTTTGATCAGATTTCTCCCCATCAACTCTTCCCCCATTACACCTCAGGATTTCCAAGTTCTAAATTTAAGGCCTGAAGAACAGGACTCTTTAGTATCCCTGGAAATGTTAACACTGTTACCTATCCTAATCTTAACACAATCTCTTCCTAAAGACCAATTTTAATGGCCTACACCCTTTGGTCTACTCTGTACCACTTACTGTTCAAGTTGTATTTGGAATTAAGATTCCTTTTGACGTAATAAAGGATAGCAGGCACTTTCCAATTCATGTCAAACTGCACAGCTTCGTGCTATAAAAGAAAAAGCACTTAATGGCCTCACATATACCCCTTTTTCCTTTTTCCCTAGCCAGAGAGAAGACAGAACTAGGTGCTATTTTTTAATTCTGCTAATGCTTTTTTTTCTTTTTTTTTTTAAGATTTTATTTATTTATTTGACAGAGAGAGAGATCACAAGTACGCAGAGAGGCAGGCAGAGAGAGAGGGAAGTGGGCTCCCTGCTGAGCAGAGAGCCCAACGTGGGCCTCAATCCCAGGACCCTGGGATCATGACCTGAGCCAAAGGCAGAGGCTTAACCCACTGAGCCACCCAGGCACCCAATGCTTTTTAATCTTAAGGATCCCTCTCTCCCTCCCGAATCTGCAATCTGCATGGCATTCTCTAGGAGGAGGATGAGAACGGTAGGAAAAGGGGAGATGAAAGAGAGAACAGAATGTGTTACAACTAACCTTATCAATAGGTTCAATAAGAAAGTCATTGAAGAGATACCACTGCTGGTGGGTAACACCCTGTGGAGAGAAGAGAAAAAAGACTGATGATAAAGTGACAGCTGGGCCACTCTGGCTCAGACTCAAGATAGGGACAGACGTGGGACTCCACTGTGGCTACCGCCAGGAGTGTCCCTGCCTTGTAGAATCTCACTTACCTCCTTGCGCTGGTGGTAGGTCTCTCCAACTTTGATGTGAGCCACCAGGCTGCCCCCTGTGCGTGAGTCCAGGATGTGTACCACTGTAGCCATCAGGTCATACACAGAGACACCATGCTCCTCCTCTGCCCTGGCTGGGCCCCACTGTGAGGGGGGTACCCAGGCTGCTAAGCTAAGTTTGAGGATGGGGAAGGAAGGGGAACGGGGATAGAGGACAGGGATTTTGGGGTATGGGGATGGGGGACCAGGGTGGGTTATCTCCATTCTAGCCCATCTATGACTCTTAATACTGAACTGAGTCACCCTGGAAAAGCCCATAACTGGGAAATACTCGGCTTTATTCCCTTTCTTTTCCCTATACTAAATTCCATCTTCCCCTTGCCCTGCTTCTGTCCCAAACTTCTCTCCCTTATTCCCCTTTCTCCTCCCAGTTGTTCAACAACCTGTATCTCATCCCCATCAGTCCAATTGCAAACGTCCAGCCCTTTGTTCTTGGTTATCTTCATGCGAATAGAGAAAGGAAGCCAGACATTCTTCAACTCCTCAATGGAGGAACACATCAGCATGCCCTCTGGACTCCCTAGTTCTTTCCTGTCAGGACAAGAGAATTAGGTTTGTTCTAAAATCTAGCCAGTGACAAGAGAAGCCACTGGGTAGCTCAATTCTTTGCTGCCTCAGGCCACACCTACCAATCAGCCAAAGCAAACTCCTTGTTCTTGGAGATTTCCCCACCATGCTTCTTTATTGCCATCTTGAAGGCAACCTGAACACAAAAGAAAAAATATCTGATTCCCAGGGTGCTTGGATGGCTCAGTTGGTTAAACGTCCGACTCTTGGTTTCAGCTCAGGTGATGATCTCACGGTCACAGAATCAAGCCCCGAGTGAGGCTCTGCACTCAGCACAGAGTCTGTTTGTCCCTCTCCCTTTGCTACTCCCACTGTGCTTGCTTGCTCTCTCTCTCGAATGGATAAATAAAATCTTAAAAACAACAATAACAATTGGGGATGCCTGGGTGGTTCAGTCCTTAAGCATCTGCCTTTGGCTCAGGTCACGATCCCAATGTTCTGGGATGGACCCCCGCATCGGGCTCCCTGCTCAGTTAGAAGCCTGCTTCTCCCTCTTCCACTCCCCTTGCTTGTGTTCCCTCTCTAACTGTGTCTCCCTGTCAAATAAATAAATAAAATATTTTTTAAAAAATCGGATTCCCGGGATGCCTGGGTGGCTCAGTTGGTTAAGCAGCTGCCTTCGGCTCAGGTCATGATCCCAGCGTCCTGGGGTCGAGTCCCACATCGGGCTCCTTGCTCGGCAGGGAGCCTGCTTCTCCCTCTGCCTCTGCCTGCCACTCTGTCTGCCTGTGCTCGCTTTCTTTCTCTCCCTCTCTCTCTGACAAATAAATAAATTTTTAAAAAAATAGGATTCCCCAGGAACATTAATCATAAATGGAGCACAGAAGGGAGAGAAAACTGAAAAGTACACGTAAAGCTCTGCTTCCAGACCTGGTCCTTACCTCGGCCTGCATTCTCCAGAAATCAGCTTCTTTCAAACTGTTCACCTCGCAGTTGATGACGAGAATATCTGGCAGATGGCGGATGTTGCGGGTCTGAATCTGAGAGGACAAAACAAACAAGGAGTGGCAGGGAGCCTATAGGAAAGGGACCTGGATGGGAACAGTAAAACCTGAACCTGCACTTCCTAACTGAGGTTCTTCCCACTCCCTACACATCTCTGGATGACAGTGCTGACACAACGCTACCCAGACGAGACCCCAGCCATGATCCCAAGGCGGGAGGACTCACCGTGGGCTGGTACTTTTCACAGTTGTCACACCAGGCCTGTGTATTCTGCTCCAGGCAGATGCTTCGCTTCAGCACCTGAGCAAAGTCACAGTTCTTCCCGGTTTTATCTAAGGGGAAACCGGATGCTTTGCTCTACATTCTTCCTTTGGCCTACGGTCAGCCCCCCAATACCCTCTCCTTGATGTTACGGGACATCTGGGGGAGGCTTCCCAGCCCAGCTGCAGGGTATTCCACTGGTGCTACCTTCGGGGTAGGAGAGTGTGAAGAGCAGGGTGGATGAGGCCCGCACAGTCTCGCTGCCACAGCGGCACAGGCTGCAGTTCTCCATTTCACAGCTGAACAGCTGCCCGATGACCGAGTCCCCCGATGAGCAAAAGCTGCTAAGAGTGGGGAAGGCAGGGGCGCCTGGGTGGCTCAGTGGGTTAAAGCCTCTGCCTTTGGCTCAGGTCATGATTCCAGGGTCCTGGGATCGAGCCCCGCATCGGGCTCTCTGCTCAGCAGGGAGCCTGCTCCCCGTCCCCACCGCCTGCCTCTCTGCCTACTTGTGATCCCTGTCTGTCAAATAAATAAAATCTTTAAACAAATAAATAAATAAATAAATACTACAACTTAAAAAAAAAAAAAAGAGTGGGGAAGGCAGTGCATGCACATGGAGCCAGTGAGGAGACCCCTGAAGTCACAGGGGGGCCTTCACTGTTCAAGGCCCAATTTCATACCTGCCTCCAGCACCTCGATAAGCCTGAGGTACTTCGAGCTCCTGCATGTCCTGATGCAGTTGAGTGAGAATAAAGCGATTCCACCTCTGAATAAGCCTGGCCAGATTGCCTTTGCCTGAGGCCTCATCTGAGTCCGCCAGGATCAGACCAAGGGCTGACGCCTCAGGGATGGTGCGGAATGCCCGAAGAAAATTACTGCCCTGGAATCCAGGAAGTGTGTTGGTAAAATGGGGCAATTTTCTCTTTTGTGGCCATTTGCACAGGAATGTAGATGCCTAGGGGGAACTTCCCTTCCCCTTTTATGGTCTCAGGTCTCCGTACACTGACCTGACAAGGGTCACCCCGAGAGAGGTCCAACATGTGGAAGAGGAAGCCCAGCTCACATGCCAGGCAGAACTCCTTCTGGCAAAGATGGTTCTGGATTAGACAGCGAACAGGTTCCAGGAAGTAGAGCACCTGGGGGTGGTGGTGGAGAGAGCAAGAGAACTGATGCAGGCAACCGGTACAGGGAGGAAGAGAGATGGGAAGGTTAAGCAAGCTGGTGAAGAATACAGAGCAGGAGACCACTGAAGAATGGAGTACACAGAGGAGACCTGAAGGCTGTGGAGCAAGAAACAATAGTGGCAGAGGCCACAGTCAAGTAGGGTAGTGGGTGTGGGGCCACAGAGGAGAAAGGCAGTAGGCGTGTTCAAGTTGCAGGCGGACCCACCCTTACCTGGATCATGCAGTTACAGTAGGCATTGGGGATGTGGGGCTCCAGGCCAGCAAACAGGGTCTTATTGTAGTGTTTGAAGTCAAAGTCCTCCAACCCTAGCTTGGAGTATTTGATGGTTACCTGAGGCAGAAACAGTCTAAGCAAGATGAAGATATCCTCAGAGTTCCCCATATCTTCTGAGTAGTCAGAACCTTCCCCAGAACCTCCCTCCTGAGTCCAGGTGGTAGCTGAAGGCGTCTTTACTGAGCCCTTCAGTCCTTTCTCATATGACCCCCCTCCCCAGGGAACCTTTCGCCACGTCCCAGAGGGCTCCTTCCTTGGTATCCCCAGCACCTTGCGGTATTTCTTAGAGACCATGTGGAGATGCGGCTCCTCTTCCCGCCCTATCAGTGACTCAGTGACCTGGCTGAAGCTGTCAAATTCACTGTCTGACTCCTTGAGTCGGTAAGGAATCTAGAATATTTAAGAAGAGGTAATTTTATTGGATGTCTTTTTTTTTTAAAGATTTTATTTATTTATTTGACAGAGAGAGAGCGATTAAGGGAACACAAGCAGGGGGGAGTGGGGCAGGGAAAAGCAGGCTCCCTGCTGAGCAGGGAGCCTGACGCAGGGCTTGATCCCAGACCTGAGCCGAAGGCAGGCACCTAATGACAGAGCCACTCAGGCACCCCTGGATGTCTTAATTATCTTTGGTATCCCCCCACTTTGATCCCAACACTGCACATTCTGATTTCATGGGGTTTTCAGCAGCCACTGCTTCCCTTTTTTCCCACTGCCACCACCTGACCTCATCACGGCCGGACAACGATGATGGCTCCCACGCCGGGGTCTGCACATTCACTCTGTCCAACATCCCACTACCAAACTCTCCCAAAATGCCTATTTCAGTGCATCAGTTCTCCCACTATACACTGGTATCAAGGCTTCACAACTGGGCCCTTTCTAACCTTAACGCCTTGCGCTTTCCCAAAACGAGCCACCACTGTAGGCAGACTGGTCCCAGCACAGTCCCCATCAGACATGCCTTTCGCAGTTATGCTTCTTGAGACCTTTGCTAACACCCATCTCTCATCTTGAACGTGCTCCCATATTACTTTCTACTTACCCATCTTTCACCTTTCCAGCTCAGTATATCCACCTTTTTCGGTATGTCTTCCCTGACCACTCTGGGCCAGAGTGACACTTTCCCTCCAGACGGCCCCTGGCACTGAACTAACATTCCTTCCGCATTTCACCAGAGAATATAAATAACTTGTTACAAACAGGTTTTATCTTTACCAACCAAGTACTAAACTTCTTAACAGCAAAGACTATCTTCTGTGTCTCTGAATCCTCCCTAACACCTGGCATGGTACCTTCAATTCAGTAGGCCTCAAAAAACCTTCACTGACTGACCTAAAACTGAAAACTGCTGAGGACTAGTAAAGAACCAAGACAGGATGGGACGCCTGGGTGGCTCAGTTGGTTGGACGACTGCCTTCGGCTCAGGTCATGATCCCGGAGACCTGGGATCGAGTCCCACATCAGGCTCCCAGCTTCATGGGGAGTCTGCTTCTCCCTCTGACCTTCTCCTCGCTCATGCTCTCTCACTGCCTCTCTCTCAAATAAATAAATAAAATCTTTAAAAAAAAAAAAAGAACCAAGACAGGAAAAATGCCAGGGTTAGGGCTGACCCTCCCCCCTCTGAACATACCTGATTGCGCAACCGGGTGCGGGGGTTGGGTGCATAGCCAATGAAGCCCACCTTCTTCATGGTGCGGAGAATCTCTGCATCCACAGGGGGCGCTCGCCTGTAATGCAGTACAGTTCTAGGCCTGAAGGTTGTGGGGTCTGCCCATCAAATCCCCAACCCCCAAGGAGCCAGAAAAAAAGATACTGAAGGCAGTCAAAAATCAGGAAAGACGGCTACTCCTACAGGGCTTGCTGAGAATCCTGGTATCCTGGCCCTTCCCCACTCCCTCCTTTTGGCCCAGATGTAAGGTACAACCTGGGAGCTGGAGCGGAGTTGGCAGCAGGCCAGTCAGAGAGAAGTGTGTCAGTGGTGAGCGGGACAGGGATGAGGGAAAGAGGCAGCAGGTCCTGGCTCCAGTCCAGAGGAGGCAGTGAGTCCACGAGACAGGGCAAAGCAAACTCGGTCTCACGGGAGTAAGGGTTGAAGGAAGGCTCAGGGGAATCAGTCCAGAGGTGCACACAGCCCTCAGAATCCCCAAAGGCCAGGGCCTGCTTGCTGGCTGATACGTCAAATGTCATTAGCAGAGGCCCCACAGGATTCACATGAAAGATGTCTGCTGGATTGGCAAGGCCTGTGGGCTCACAAAACTGGCACTGCCCTAGAAGAGAGGAGGAAACTCAATGAGCCCTGGAAGTTGAAAAGGGGCCATCCTCTTATGCCCCGGTATCAAGAAAAGATGGTGCCTAAGTTCATGCCTAGAGATACAAAGAAGACCACCTGATGCCTTCCCATAAACCACAGGCAAGTCCGGTACCAGTAAAGGCAGTTCTAAAGTCGATTTGCCTGCTCCACCTTTATCTTGTTCTGTGTTCTTCACGCGGAGGGAGAAAATGGAAGTCCTAATCTCTGGCCAAACCTAAGCATGATCCTGACAGCCCACTGAAAGGTTACTGTTTCTGGGGAGGTTCCTGGGAGTACAGTCCTTCCGGCGCCTAGTTCTCCTTCACTCATCAACGCCCCCTACCCCTCCCTACATCCCTTCCTACCTGACTGGGAGATGATAGCAAGTCGAGAAGTATAGGTGGGGATGAAGCGCAAGAAGGCAGGATCCACGTGTACTTGAAGGGGTGTGATGGCGCGCATCATGCGCAGATCATACACCTTGAGGAAACGGTCACAGGCCAGGCCGGTGAGGCGGCTGGAGAAGCCACAGGCAGCCAGCAGATTGCCATGCACATCAAAATCTGACAGACTCCCTGAGAAAGCATCGAACTCATGCTCCACCTTAAAAGTACGGAGGTCTCGCAGGGAAACCTGAAGAAGAGAGGACTTGGTTATCTTCCAACACTGGCATCATGAAAGGTACCTGCCACCTACCTCACCCTGTGAGGCCCCTGCCCAAAGAACTAAGGCTCTAGGATATGGGCAATCAAAGCACAGGAAAGGCAGAAAGAGAAGCCAGGAGCTGGAAGGGACCTCTAAGAGAACTCTTGTTTATTCTTGTGCCTTGAAGGTATCTAGTTACAACAGAAGCCATAAGGCTGAAAGATAATCTAGTACATCGTGGCTGAGGAGGAACTCCATTCATTCCTCCAGTCCCCCACCCCCACCCCAACTATGGCCCCAGCTTTGAGGGAAAGGAAGAGCCCAAGCACATGTCTGATGAAACAGGGCCTTGTGGTAGGAGGAAACACGGAACCAAGTCACCTTGCCAGACGTGTGGCCACAGAAGAAGAAGCGATTTGTCTGTCTCATAATAGTGACTCCAGGCGTCTCAACTGCATACTGGGACGAAAAGCAGGAAAAACCAGTGAGAATAATTCTTCCCACAGACCAAAGGAACAGAAAGGTCGCACATACACTTAGTCATGTTCCCAGCTCAGGCATATCCCCAGCCTCCCAAAAGTCTCAGACCCTGCCTGGGTCTTTCCTGCCCCAGGCTTGTACCTTCTGAGTCTCCTGGACAGTGTTAAGGTCAATCTCCAGTATGTGGTTCTGCAGCCCGCCGACAAGCAGAGTGCTGCTGTCAGTCAGCAGGAGACTGTGCATATCCTCACTCTCATCTAGCCTGTGGCAGAGAGAAAAGGCTAAGGGACCAGGCCCTCAAAAGCTTTCAATCCTTTAGCCTTCCGGTTCTAGGAGGGACCCTCTTTCCCAGTCCAGAGCTGAGAAGCCACTTACAGGTAATCAAATATAATGAGGCCCCCACGGGCCATATACTTGAGGTTGTTCTTGGTGAGAAAAAGGATACCATTTTCTAGGCTCTGGATCTGTCGAATGTCATCACTGCCATTGACTTGAAAGGATGAATAACGCTCCAAGGCTGGGCCGAAAAATGAAGTCGCATGGCCCTGTTGGGGGAAAAAAGATGAGACACACCCTGAATGGATGGGCAGGGCCATCCCAGATATAGGTCAGGGACTGGACAGTCATCGTTCAGCTTTCTCCCATTCTTGCTTGGCCTTTCTGGTTAGCAGTCCCCAAGGCATAAGCCTGGGGACCAATCTAAGTGATAAAGATATTGATGATACTATCTATGTTTGCTTAATGCTTTACAAAGTACTTTTGTAAACTCTACCTCGTTTTATCCTCACAATGACCCTGCTGAATAGGTAATGGCTCGGTTGGTTAGAACAGTTTCAGGTCAAGGACGTGGGTCCGTCCGATCCTCCACTGGCTTTCTGACATTCCAGAGTCAAGTCTTAATCTCTACCAGCCATCTGGGAAATGTGTACTGTGGGTCACAGGCTGGAACAGAGAGAATGTGAAACTCATTCCACCCTTAGCTCCTTTGACATCATTCACTACTGGTTTCTCTCCTGACTTTTAACTCATACCTTCTCCTTATGTGCTTCCCTTCAGACCACTCTTGATACATGGCTATTCCCAACCCACTATTTTCTCATTAGTCCTCCTAGGTAATCTGGTCCACTCTCAAGGTTTTCACCAACCATGTTTTTAAACTGATGGATCCTAACTCCTTTCCCTAGCCTAAACCACTGCTGCAAGCTTCAGACTTACACATTCAAGTACCTACTAAACATCTCTTTTTAGATAATTCCATGAGAACCCTAAATTCATTATATTCCCAGTTAAATTCGTTATTTTTATCTCATCTCAATTCTTAACTATATTCCTTATGGTACCATGACCCATGTAATGGACTAAGTCACTGGTAGTCAATTTAAGTCTTGTTTACTTCCTAAATATTTCCCAAATCTGTTCCCATGTATGTATCTCTACAGTGCTTCATTCAGGCCTTCATAGTCTATGTGAACTGCTACAATAACCTACAACTGATCTCATGGAGTTCTGCCCTGTCCCCCTTAAATCAAAGTCTCTATTTCTATCTTGGCACTCTAAGATACAAACCTAACCTTATCATTCTGGATAAAAAAATCTTCACTGTTGTGAAGGATCAAGTCCAAGCTCTCTTAACACAGCATATGAGGTTTTTCTAGAATGTTTTTCCCCCAAATAGCTACGTGGCTTCCTCTCTCCCTTCTAGGGGACTTAGAATGGACAGTGTGGCCTGTATTCAGGTCTCTATTCAAATGGGGCTTCATCAGAGAGAAATTTCCCTGACCAACTATCATTTTTTTAAAAGATTTTATTTATTTATTTGACAGATAGAGATCACAAGTAGGCAGAGAGGCAGGCAGAGAGAGGAGGAAGCAGGCTCCCCGCTGAGCAGAGAGCCTGACATGGGGCTCGATCCCAGGACCCTGGGATCCCAGGACTCTGGGATCACGACCTGAGCCGGAGGCAGAGACTTTAACCCACTGAGCCACCCAGGCGCCTCAGCCTGACCAACTATCTAAAACAGTAACACCTCCCACCTTCATTACCTCAACCCCCTTACTCCATTTTATTTTCCTTAGAGATACTAAACAACACTTAATGTATTATAAATATATTTTTGTTGCCTTATTAAATGTTCACTCTAAACCCATACCACAGAGCAAGGTCTAGCACTTAGTAGGTGCTCAAAAAACACTAGTTAAATGAAGTCATGTCTATCTCTTCACCTTTCTCTCCCAGTGCGGTAAACCCTCATTGCTTATAGTTCCTATACTCTGCAATCACATTGTATAGTATCTTGGAAATCTTTATCCTGTTGCTTTGGCCAAGACAGCATTTTCCCCTCTTCTTCACCTGACTCCTACTCACCTCTCAAAAACTCACTTCAGGTGTCATTTCCTTCTGGAGGCCCTCTGACCCTTCTCCACCCAATACATATATTTATACTGGCACTTATAGCTTATAGTTTATAGCTTATTTCTTGTACTTTAATTAATTCACTAATTAACAAGTGAAACAGTTTAGTTTCTTCTAAAGTATCATGAAGTTATCTGTTTATGTATCCTTTTCTCCTCATTGTTTTATAAATTCCTTGAGGGCAAGGATTATGTTTTATTCAGCTTTATTCAGTGGACCTAGCATAGCAGTAAAGACTGCCTACTGAAATGAATGTATTACCAAAAAAGCTCATTCTAGGGGCGCCTGGGTGGCTCAGTGGGTTAAGCCTCTGCCTTTGGCTCAGGGCATGATCTCAGCGTCCTGGGATCGAGCCCCGCATTGGGCTCTCTGCTCAGCAGGGAGCCTGCTTCCCCTTCTCGCTGCCTGCCTCTCTGCCTACTTGTGATCTCTCTCTGTGTCAAATAAATAAATAAAATCTTAAAAAAAAAAAAAGTTCAGGGATGCCTGGGTGGCTCAGTTGGTTGGACGACTGCCTTCGGCTCAGGTCATGATCCCGGAGACCTGGGATCGAGTCCCGCATCAGGCTCCCAGCTCCACGGGGAGTCTGCTTCTCCCTCTGACCTTCTCCTCGCTCATGCTCTCTCACTGCCTCTCTCTCAAATAAATAAATAAAATCTTAAAAAATAATAATAATAAATAAATAATAAATAAATAAATAAGTTCATTCTTTCTAATGGGAAAAACAAAATTCATGCTCTAGAAAAGGTAAATTAGTAAACCAAAGATAACATGTTATTTCTTACAAAGTCTTGGGCTCCCTAGCATTTTGGCAATATAGATACACATTAAAAAAAAAAATTAACATTGATAACTGCTCTCGCAGAGACTAAAATCAGCCAGAGAAGACAAAATGATTCCACGTAAGGTAGCAGAAACACGTGTTAAACATTCCATAATTTAAAAAATGGGGGGCGTCTGGGCAGCTCAGTGGGTTAAGCTCCTGCCTTCGACTAAGGTCATGGTCTCAGGGTCCTGGGATCGAGCCCTGCATCAGGTTCTCTGCTCGGCGGGGAGCCTGCTTCCCCCTCTCTCTATTTGCAATCTCTTTCTGTCAAATAAATAAAATCTCTTTTTAAAAATGGAAAACAGAGGAGGGCTATTAGAGACTGGATTTGACTACCGACTAACTGATGGGTACAGTTAACAAGATTAATCAAAGCTTGGAAGGGGCAAATAATGGTAGAAATAGGACAATTCCTATTTCTTTGGAAAAGAACGCCTATGTAACTTCTCCCTGGATCCTATGGCTCCTTTCACTACCCTCCCTCTGACTTAGAGACCTAACTAACTATCATCACCTCAACTCAGTCTGGTTCCTAGTAAAACAGCTGCCCTTGGGCTAAAACCAGATAAAAGACCTCCAACAACTCCTTTCATCCCTTACAAAGGGGTACAGTTCTTACCCCGTGGCTTCCCACCCACAGCATCTCCTCGTGCAAGTCAAAGTGGGAGACGGAGACAGGCACACCCACTTCAGCCACCACACTGTGCAATTCAGAGTAGACACCTTCCATTATGTGCACTGACTCCTGGACGGGAAGAGCCTCCAAGGCCACCCCCTCTGGATCCAGCTCCACATTCTGTAGCAGACTTGGGTTCAGATGGGCATCCAGGACAGGGTCCAGGGCAGAATGCATGGCTGGGGCATACTCTGCCAGTCCAGGGTCCAGACCCTCGAAGTTCATGATGACGATGGCAGATTAGACCCTTGTCACACCCTCCCTTGCAACAGCCCCTTAAGAGGCCTGACCCAACCTTCAGCAGAACAGCACCAGTGGGCCTAGAATGGACATCCTGGCCTGCAAAGGGAAAGAGGCAGCTGAGTCAGTGGCAGGCCCAAGTATTTGTATTTAGTGTGTTCTCGATTATCTGGGCAGGAGGGAGATGAGGCAGGCAAAGGTGAGAAGGCCAGGTAGGGGATGAAGCAGGCAGGAAGGGAAAGGGCAGCAGGGGTAGAGGTGGAAGTTTTATCCCTTTTTCTCCGCTGGGCCCTCTGTACTCCCCACCACCCCCACTATCTAACCTAATACTTGACTTCCTTTCCATCTCCCTTCAGGCCTGCTCACTTGCCTGGTTCACCCCAGAACCATCAGTGGAAAGAGCAGCAACTGCAGGACAGGAGTTAGGCAGAGGGGCTAAGGTGCTTGTTTCCCAAAACTAGGGGTGAGGGGTAGGGGGTTGGGAGGTGAGAACGAGAGAAGTCAGTTTCCCAGAATCCTCTGCATGTTACCCAGGATTCTCCAGGGAAAAATAAGAATGTCCAGTTACCCACAATTGGGGCGGGGGTGGGGGGACATGATGAAAATGCCTAGTTACCCACAATTCTCTAGGGGAACCAGAGAAATCAATTACCCAGAATTCTTCCCCGGCAGCGGGGAGGGGAGGGATTAGGGCAGGGGTCAGATGTGTTCTTGGGATGCTTATGGGGATTGGGTCATTACCAAGATTTCTCCATGGCGGATATTTTGGAGCGCGTGGAATTAAAACGAGTAGGGGGAGAGAAAGCGCCGTCACCTCCGCGGGAAATTCCAGTTTCCCCAATTCTCCCCCGCGCCTGACGCTCAACCAAACCCTAAGGCGGAAAGGACGTCGCTCTCCCAGTCAGAGCTTCCAATCAGGAAGGGCGTGGGGCTCACTTAAGCCAATCAGAAGGATCCAGGTACAGACGGCTCCGCGAGAAGACGCGCGGCGTAAGGGCTGGGCAAAGACCAGGTTACGGGCCGCCGGTGGGGACAAACGGTGTCAGACCCTGGCGGTGAAACGTAGCCTTTTCTCGTTTAAGCTTTCTTTGAGCAAAACTAGAGAACTCGCTTGGAAACCGACCTTTCATACTCCCTAGAACTTTAGAAACTCTAGAATTAGGAACGCCCAAGGTAAAGTACTGGGAATCGTCTGCTGGGTATTCCCAGCAAGGTCCAGTCCACCCCCTCTGTCCGCGGTGCTCTTGTGAGCTGCTCCGCCACCTTTCACCCTGTTGCCCCCGAAACTCGCCGGCATTTCCTATCATTTTCAGGCATGGGAGAGAAAAAAGGAAGCGGGAGCCAGGCTCATAAGACGGCTCAACTAGCCGTGGCTTTTACGATTCTGTAAGCATCCGTCTGAAACACCCATCTGTGATGATCTCTTCCCCACATGCTCCAATGATAGTCCCAGGGAGCAAGACCCCTCAGCTATCAAATTTCCCTACCTCTTGAAGCTGGGCATTCTCTCTCAGAGAGGGATGAGCACAGCAAATTGGGACATTTGCTTACCCCAAACTCTTAGAGATTTAGCACCAACGGTTATTTTCAGGGATTCTTGGGGTCTGATTCTGAGCTTGAACTGCTGTGGAATGGGGCCAGGTTGTGAGATGTCTCCACCGCTCTTTAGCGCAGTTTCTAAAGGCCGCAGAGAGGGCCTCCCTGATGGAAGGAACTTCTCACCAAGGATAGAATGTTTTGTGTGTGTTTTTTTTAAGATTTTATTTATTTATTTGTCAGAGCGAGAGAGCGAGCACAGGCAGACAGAGCGGCAGGCAGAGGGAGAAGCAGGCTCCCTGCCGAGCAAGGAGCCCGATGTGGGACTCGATCCCAGGACGCTGGGATCATGACCTGAGCCGAAGGCAGCCCTTAACCAACTGAGCCACCCAGGCGTCCCCCAAGGATAGAATGTTAAAGGACTTCTCTCTCAATAAAGGCTGCTAAATACACTGTAATAAAAGGATTCCAGGGGTCCCTGGGTGGCTTAGTCAGTAAAGCAACTGCCTTTGGCTCAGGTCATGATCATCCCACCTGGGGCTCCCTGCTCAGCGGGGAGCTTGCTGCTCCCTCTCCCTTTACCCCTCCCCCCACTCATGCTCTCTCTCGCTCGCTCCCGCTCAACCTCTCTCTCAAATAAAATCTTTTAAAAAAGAAAAGGACTTCGTAATTTAGACTTCCAGGACTCACAGGGGTCCTAGAATCGGTCAGAAGTCAAAGATGGAGAGAAAAACACCTTAATTCAGAGGGTCTCTCAAACTGATCTGTCTTCACAGGTCCCTAGATTTAAAATCTTGGGGAAAGATGGGTGCTGAGAGACCTAGACAGTTTGTACACTTTGAGAGGTTTCCATATTGAGGTCTCAGATTAAGAAAGACTTCACAGAACTATGGGAATTACAGGGCCCGAGATACTCAGAGATACCTGGGCTAAATGAGCTACTTTATAAAGATATTTTGTGTCTTCTCACAGTAGTGTCCAGTGTAATAGAATGAGAATGCCAGATCTGAAACCATATTGTCTGCACTGGAATTCTGGCCACTCAGCTCTGTGATCTTGGATAAATTACTTATCTCTGTTTCTTCATCTGTAATACAGGGATAATAATAGTAACTACTTCACTGGGTTGTTGTGAGGATGAAATGGGTTAATACATGAAAAGTACTTAGACCAAGGACTTGGCATAACGTGAGAGTTGCATATATATTAGCCATCATTATGAACTCCCTAGGGGTACCTCAACTGGATTCGGAGTCTGGGCATCCAACTGGAAAGGCCTGCTTAGTAGTGTCTTGTGAATGTGATTTGCATAACGGTTGAGGCCCTGCTGACGTCAGGGGTCACTTCAGCTCCAGGTCAGATCTAGTCCTGGAAGTAGCTCCTGCCACAGAACAGTCCCATAATCACCCCACCTACCTTGCTTCCTACCCAACTCTCAAAGCACCAGGAAGTGAAACAAAGCAGAAGAGCCCCGTGCCTCCAACTCACCCTTGTCTCTGTCATCCCAACCCCCAAGAGTCTACTTCCTCTTCCCTCTTTTACCTTTCATCTCCTATCCTTTAGGCCTCCCAGAATGGGGCCACATTTGGGAAGAAGACAGGAGATATTAAAGTGAGGTGAGCTTCCCCTCCTTCCTCCCACCCCCATTTCCTTATTCCATTTGTGTCTACCATGTGTAGAAAGAGCCAAACTGTTTCCCACTCAAACTGAAATAATCTGTCCTGATGCTGGGAACCGAAGAATAGATTTACCACAGAGTCCTAATTTTTGAATCAAAAGTTTCATTGGGCAGTTTTGAAGAGTTCTAAGAGAAGGGAGACTTCTGTCAAGGGTAACTTTCTCAGAGAAGGGTCAACCTCTTGGGGAGGCTCTCAGGACCATCTGTGTGGTCAGCATGTCCTCATTCTGACGTCCAAATCGTTCTGGGACCCTCCACTGGGTTGGGGCAGTCCCAGATTTGGACCACTCCCCACTCCCACGCCCAACCTCACATTCTCAGCTGTTTCACTGGATGTTGCATCAGGGAGGGTGATGAAATCAGTGTCCGCGGATTTTACCCATGGATGCAACAGGCTGAAGGACGGCCAGGGTCACTAATACGGTACACCTTCGACTCCCCAGAATTCCCGGACTTCCTAGTTGTGGGATAGGGGCTGGATGCTTGAAGATCTAAATTTGACTCCTACCCCTAGCTTACGCTGGTATCCCAAAAGAACCAACGCCTGAACCCCACAGGTCCTATGAAACTTTCGGCCACTAAGGCTGGGGAATCAGAGGGTTCTTAGCAACAACTCTCTCCCTCTTCAAGAGCCCTCCTAGCCTCCACAGTGAGCCCTGAAGAGGGAGCAGTTATACCTTATATGGCATTATACGGCTTCCCAGTTCACAAAGTCCCCTCGAGTCAGCGACTCTCTTCCAGTGAAAATGACTGCTCCCAAGCACGAAAAAGAAGCCCCCTGGGTCTTAGATAGAGGGCACCAGGTGGGAATCACACTTCATTCCAAACTGAACTTGCTATCCTACGGGGAAATAAACAAATGCTTCTGTTTTTGGTTTTTCCTCAGGCAGGAGGTAAGGAAATTAGGTGCTGGGTGGGGGAAGGATATACCCTTGCGAGGCAAAAAGATGAGGGAAAGGTTAAACAGGAAGGAACTTGAGACTAGATTCATTTAAATATTCATCCCTCCTACCCCCCACCCCCTCTACAGCCACCAGGATTCTTGGAGAGCATTACACACATGCCCCATCCCAGGCCTCCAGCCACAGCAACCACACATCTCATTTCCCTTGGAGCTGAGGCTGCATACCTGGGCTCCCCACGGAGGGGATGATGCAGGGAGGGGAATCCCACCTGCTGTGAGTCACCTGCTGCTATAAAGGGCGGGCCTTACAATGCGGGGACCTTAAAAAGAGACTCAGAGACAAGGGGAGAAAAACAGCAGGAAGCAGCTCAGAAACTCAGTGAACAGAAGGAACCAAAGCAGAGGCGAGCAGAACAGACAGCATCAGGCTCAGAAGAGAGGGAAGTGGGCAGAGATTCCACAAGGACCGGCGCGAGGCACAGAGCCAGCCAGATTTGAGAAGCAGGCGACGGGATGCTGGGGAGCAGAGTTCTGATGCTGCTGCTGCCGCTGCTGCTGCCGCCGCTGCCCCGGCTGGCTGAGACCCGGGCTGTGCCTGAGGGCGGTCGCCCTGCCTGGGTCCAGGGCCAGCAGCTCTCACAGCAGCTCTGCACGCTGGCCTGGAGCACACATCCTTCGATGGGGCATGTGGTAAGTCACGGGCTCTGGTGCCAAACAGGAGACTCTCCAAGCTCTCCAAGGCTGCAGTGGAAGACTCTGTGGCTTTGGATGGAAGCTGGAGGGTCGAGGGTCATCACAGAGTAAGAGAGGAAGGGGGGCAGGGCGAGGAGAGGTGTTCCTGGGAAAGGTGTGGGCCTGAGGGTCCCAGTGGAGTTTGAAAGTACTTCTCTTATCTCTTCACTCTTCCCACCCCTCCTCCGTTCCAGAACTTGCCAAGAGAAGAGGAAGATGACGAGACTACACAGGAGGTTCCCCGCATCCAGTGTGGGGATGGCTGTGATCCCCAAGGACTCGAAGACAACAGTCAGGTAGTAAGAGGAGGCTGGACCACAAGGAAGAGGGACTGGGACATCATTGGGTATCATGGCGAACTAGCAAAAGTTCTATTCTTGTCCATTCAGCTTGCTATATAACAAATACCATAGACCAGGTGGCTTATAAACATCAAAAGTAATTTAGTTCTCACTGTTTTGGAGGCTGGAAGTCAGAGATCAGGGTGCTGGCACGGTCAGGTGAGGGCCCTCTTCCAGACTCCAGACCTCTCATTGTATCTTCATATGACAGAAGGGCCTTGGGAGTTCCGTGGGTCTCTTTTAGAAGAGTACCAGATGGGTTCAAGAAGGCCCCACTCTCATGACTTCATCACCTCTTGAAAGCCCTTCCTCCTAATACCATTATGTTGGGGAGTTAGAATTCGACATATGAATTAATTTTGTGGGGACACACCTAGCTCATAGCAGTGTCTAAGAATGGCAAAAACTGGATGGGTTTTTAGAGAATGGAGTAGGAGGAAGGGATCTGTTTTTTCACTGCTTTCTCCCCCCCACCCCCCCACCCCCGCCCACCCCAGTTCTGCTTACAAAGGATCCACCAGGGCCTGGTTTTTTATGAGAAGCTGCTGGGCTCAGACATTTTCACAGGGGAGCCTTCTTCACTCCCCGACGGCCCTGTGGGCCAGCTTCATGCCTCCCTCCTGGGCCTGAGGCAACTCTTGCAGGTATGAACCAGGGGCCTGGAGAATGGGGGCTTGCAGGTACCACAGATGAGGACTGGAGGGTGAAGGATCTCAAGTTCTCTCTGATTGTGTCCTGTGTCCTTTCAGCCTGAGGGTCACCACTGGGAGACTGAGCAAACTCCAAGCCCCAGTCCCAGCCAGCCATGGCAGCGCCTCCTTCTCCGCTTCAAGATCCTTCGCAGCCTCCAGGCCTTTGTGGCTGTAGCTGCCCGGGTCTTTGCCCATGGAGCAGCAACCCTGAGCCCCTAAGGCCAACGGCTTAAGGATGGCACCCAGATCTCCATGGCTCAGGAGGGCTGAAATCAATCAGCCCAGGCACCTGGGAGCCGACAAGTTAATTAGTCCATTAATTCTAATGAGACTTGCATATGTTGAAAATTACCAATACTAATTTATGCTGCTGATCTAGGACCAAGTTGAGTATTTATTAAATAGGAAGGGAAAACTTGAGATTATTTATCCTCAGGGCAGCAGCTTGGGGAGGATTATTTATTATATTTATTCTGAATTATGTACTTTTTTCAATAAAGACTTATTTATGTGGATATCTGAGTGTGATTTCTAGGCTTGGTCGGGAAAAGGAAAAACAGGGTCAAAGGACTATAGTATGCATCCTTCTGTTCTATATCCTCCAGTGGAGGGGCTATATCCTCATGACCTTCTGGTATACGCATAGAGTAACAGGGATCTTTTTGGTCTGGATCCCTGTATAGCTGAGCAAGCTGAATGGGATTACCAAGGATTAAGACTAGGAAATTGGACCCATAAATGTGACTGCTTTTGCTGCCTGACCCTGTGCCTCCTTACTTTCTTGGCCAAGAGTGTATTTGGCCCAAACACAGGAATCCCAGTCACTACAGGATCAAAAGTCAGAGCTTTTTGAGCAGAAAGGGCATTCCAGAAAGATGGTGGTAAATCCCCCAAATTAATGGGATTCTCCCTGAGTGGTCATCTGTGAGCCCCATCAGAGGGTTTGACTACCCAAGGGGAGGTCAACTACCTTTGGAAACAAAAAGAAGGGGAAGGCTACTGTGGTTATTCCCCGTCCTTTTCTCCACAGTCACAAGATTAAAAACACATGGGCTTTGGAGTCAAACAGACCCCAGCTTGTATCTTGGCTTTGTCACCAACCAGTTGAGTGACAATGGGCTAGTTATAGAACTGCTCACCATACCCCCCAACTCACAGATGGCTCCCAGCCCCCCTGGAAGAATCTAAGGGACAAGAAAACCTGTTCTAAATAGGGGGGTAAGGAGTGCCTGGGTGGCTCAGTTATTAAGAGTCTGCCTTCAGCTCAGGTCATGATCCCAGGGTCCTGGGATTGAGCCCCGCATCAGGCTCCCTGCTCAGTGGGAAACCTGCTTCTCCCTCTCCTGCTTGTGTTCCCTCTCTCGTTGTGTCTCTGTCAAATAAATAAATAAAATCTTTGAAAAATAATACATAAACAGAGGAGTAAGAAGAAAAACATTACAAGAGGGTGCCTACTCGGTGGCTGGAAGACAGGTCATGTTTCCTGACCTCGATCCTACATGGCCTGCCAGTGTCTTCAAGGACATTAGTTTTTGTGAGCAGAGAAGTAAAGAAGTTCAGAGAGGAAGCACTTCTAGGTCAGCACAAAGTTTATTAGCCACTTCTGCTCAGAAGGGCCTCTTTCTGAAGAGGGCGATTCCTCTAACATATCAGCCAGAAAACAGCCATACGTACAGGGCCTCACTCATTCCATCTCAAGTTATACTAGAAAAAAATAGCAGTCGTCCTGGGATTCCCTGGGAATGACTAACGTGTGAGATTGTCTGGAAGCCAATGATAAGCATTCAAGGTTCTAAGTTCGGGGAATGTGGTTTTTGCCCAGGTCCACACCCAAGGAATAGAAACTCTTCTTTCAGATAAGCAATATATTATACAAAAGAATATCTTAATAGAGAAATATCTAAGACCCAGGTCTTCTCTTCCTCTGTAAAAATACCAAGTTCTATCTAATACTATAAAAAGTGATCCCTAAATTCCCAGCCACCCTACCATCCCTCGTCTCTTAAGCATTGAGGAAGTGGAGACTAGACGGAGTAAATTATTGTGCAAAGCTTCATAGAATATTAGATTGGCAGGATCATTGTAGGGGAAGGGATGGGTGTGTCCAGCGTGGGGGGCAGGGGAAGACACTGGTACGCAGGGGACGTTTATCTCCTATTCCCTTCTGCTGAGGGGAGCTTCGCATGGTGGGCTGAAGCAGGAAGCTCTCAGTCTCGGCAGAAAACAAAGGAATTTAGGCCTTGAATCAGGAGTGAGGAGGAGAAGGAAGGAAAAGGTTATTCTAGATGTGAAAGAACCAGAAGAGAGAAATGGAATCCTATCACACGTCTCTGTTTCCTATGGATGGCCAATGCTAGTGGGCACCACCACGTTAGCCTTACCAACTATTCAAATGTTGACATCCTCCTTTACTGGAAAGAAGCCACTCCAAGTGCCTGAGCCCCCTCAACACCGCCTAACTGTGCCTAACTGTGCTGGCCTACCCTCAGAACTCCTGTACCTCCCCAAACAGCAGCTGGCCTCAAAGATCCTAGTTAGAGCCATGGCTAACATCTCTTCTGGTTCCTTGGGAGCCCCTTTCTTACCCATAGTCTGCCTTTACTTCCCACTCCCAATGCCAGAGTTAACCAGCTTGGAACAGGTTTTCCATCCTTGGAGAGCAACACTGTGATGTGGGGGAGTAGAAGGGACAAAAGATACAGGAAGAACAGAGGAAATGTTGTTCCTAGTAGTCAGAAGGGATCAAGGGCCCATCCGTGTGGAAATGGCTGGGGTGGAAGACGTAAGCCTCGTCCACAGTGTTCTGTCCAGCAAACAGAGGGTCACCATTTGTCATGATTTCTTCAATCTTCATAGTGTTTCTGAAGACTAAAGTAGTCCAAAGAAAGAAATCAGGCCCTGCTCTTAGGTAAGGAGATCCCAACGCAGCAGGGAAAACGAGGGAGGATGGCAGCAGAGGTCTGAACAAGGCCCCAGGAGGCACTTAGGTTGGGGAAGGAGGGGGCATGTACATTTCCTAATAAAAGGAATCACAAAGAAATGAGCTTCCCTCCAAAGAGGAGCTTAGAGCTCAGCTTTTTCTATAATGGGTGAGGGAGGGCAGTCGGTAAAGGGAATGTATCCTCTCCTCCCGAGCTCCGTCTCATCACTTACTTTCCATTTCGTCAGTGTTCAAGTGTCTCAGGTCATGGGGCAAATCTGGCTCTGGCACTGCCTGAGATGCAGGCTCTAGAAGAGGCTCCAGCTTCAGCTCTGGTCCCATGTTTGCCTCTGGCATTCTTGGTACCACATCTAGTGTGGGCTCTGGCAGGGGCTCGAGGGCTGGCCCCAGGTCCAGGCCTGCCTCTAGCAGTGGCCCTAACTCCAGGCCTGTCTCTTGCTCTAGCAATGGCGCCAGGCCCGACTCCAGCTCAGATGACTCTGCCTCTGGCTCCAGCTTAAGGTCTGGCAGTTGCTGCAGCTCATCGACCTGTCTGGATACCGCAACACAGACAAAGGTGCAGGGCTGGTTGTTTAGGGGAAGTGGGGAATGAGAGAACAAGCAGAGACCATCTCTCTAGGCTAAAAAGGCAACAGAGCAGGGAGGGGGTGGGCAGCACCTGGGTGGCTCAGTCAGTTAAGTGTCTGACTCTTGATTTCAGCTCAGGTCATGATCTCAGGATTGTGAGATCAAGCCCCAGGTCAGGCTCCATGCTCAGTGTGGCAGAATCTGCTTCAGATTCGCTCTCTGCCTCTCCCTCTACCACCCCTCCCCCCCACCGCTCACCCGCTTTCTCTCTCTCAAATAAATACAATCTTAAAAAATAAAAAAGAAGAAGAAGAAGGCAACAGAGCAACAGAGCAGAGGGCTTAAGAGCACAGGCTTTGGAATCAGGCTTGCCAGAGTTTGAGCCCTATCATTTATTGGATGGGTGATCTTTAGCTTTCTGAGCCTCAGATTTATCGTTGATAAAATGGGAACACCACCACCTAATAGAATATGAGAGGCAGTAGGATGGTTAAACGCAGGACTTTGGAGAGTCTCCTGTAGGCTTTGAAGAAGCAAGCCACCAGGAGTCCTAAAGCTCCAAGAAAATTAATTCAGCCAACAATCACTTGAGCTTTGAAGAGAACCACAAGCCTCAGAGGAGACCAAAGTCCTAACCGAAACTCTGGACTGCAGCCTCCTGAGGCCCTGAGCAAAGAACTCAGCTAAACCATGACCAGACTCTTGATCCATGGAAAATGTGAGATAATAAATGGGTGTTGTTTGGGTGGCTCAGTGGGTTAAGCCTCTGTCTTCGGCCCAGGTCATGATTTCAGGGTCCTGGGATGGAGCCCTGCACCGGGCTCTCTGCTCAGCAGGGAGCCTGCTTCCTCCTCTCCCTCAGCCTGCCTCTCTGCCTACTTGTGATCTCTCTGTCAAATAAATAAATGAAATATTTAAAGAAAAATAAATAAATGAGTGTTGTTTTAAGATGAAAAAAAAAAAAAAAGCAGGACTTTGGAATCTGGCAGACCTGCATCATTTATTAGCTAGGTACCGTAGGCATGCCACAGTAAACCTCACGTTCTTTGGCTACAGAGGTTCATACCCACGGCCACCTCATGGGCGTAGTACGGAGATTCGGTAAATCAGAAACTAAACACAGACATTTAGTCCCATATCTGCCATATGATAAAATTTCCTTAAATGTGGCTTGGGTGGGTTCTCAAAAGGATTCAATAAAATGAAAAAAAAAATCCTGTTGTTAAAAAAGTATTTAGTACCATGCTTCAAGTAGCTGCCCAGGAATATCGGTGGTGATGGTGGATATTAGCAGGGAAGGCCTGTAGAAACAACCTAAGGACGGCAGCAGAACACTAGAGAGGAAAGAGGATGGCAGAACCAGAAAAAACCCTAGAGGCTCAAGAGTATGGGTTAGTAGGAGAGAAGGTCAGCGAGGTGAACTGGGCAGATCTGGGTCACTCCATCAGCCAACAAGGGTTACGGAGGATGGAGAAATGCATCTCTCACCTGTTAGAGACCACGATGAGCTTATGTTTCAGGTATTTCCTCCGTTCTTCGAGATTAACTGTGGGGCACATATGCAGGAGGACAGGGACGTCATGGGGCTGGACGCACAGCCCAAGGACCCCTCACGCAAATGATCCTGATAACCATGTCTCCCCACTAACAAGCAGCATCCTGGGCACAAAGCCTTTCACTTCTCTGGCTATCCATTTTTCCACGTCTGGAGGAAAGGTGTTGGGTTTGTAGATGCCTAAGAACCCCTGCCACCTTCCAGGGATGTGTGTCAACACTTCCCACCTTTCTCTTGGTAGTAGCGCCCGAAAGCCTCATCTCGGGGGATCCGGGGGTAGAGGAAGCGCAGTGGGTTTTCCGGGATGTTCTCCTCGGTGAGCAGCTGGTAGTGGCGAATGATTTTGGTCAATGGGAGAGACTGCAGCACGTCCTTGGTGAAAGGCTGCACAGAGTAGATGAGTACCCTGTCTGTAGAAGGGATGTGGAAACAGGCAGGCATGAAAGAGGAGGTCGGGCCTGGGACGACCCCACCCTGCCTGTCCAACCCCAAGCCTGCTGAGAGACTGCGGACAGAGCCAGGGAAGCCCGAGGCGGCTGAGGGGCAGAGCGGACAGGCTCTGGGGACCTTGAGGGCAAAGCTGCTGACCGTCATCCTGGTGTTCTACCCATGAGCAGGTAATGCCCCCTTCCGATGTTTCGCTGAAGCGCAGTAAAAAGGTGCCGGACATGGTCTTCTTGAGCAGCTTGCGCTCCTGGCTCCGGCTCACGAAGCCCATGATGCGTCTGAAACACAGACAGGCTGCCGTGAGGCCGACCCGCCTCCCTGCTCCCCCGCTCTCCCTGTCTGGGGAGAGAGGGCCAGGTTCTGGGGCCTTGCTCTCGGCCAAGTCACTTCATCTTACTGACAGTATTGGTATCCGCCTTCCATGGCTGGAGGAGGTACGAGGCTTCCGCGAAGTCACAGAAACGAAAAGCGTCTTGTAAGAGGCAAAGTGCGGTACAAATGAGCAGGCAGTGTCGTGCAAAGCGCGTGGGCTTTGCAGTCAGACAGGCCTGGGTTTGAATCCCAACTACGCCCGTTGGGTGAATTCTTGAACATCTCTGCGACCCCGTGTGGTTGCAAGGATTCCACGAGAGAACTCATAAAGAGCGCTCGGCAGGCTCCCCGGGGCTCAGTGGACACTGGGCGTGCCCTGGCTATTTATAGTGCGCTATTTTCACACACAGGAGCATGTGTGACCTTGCAATCTTGCACCAGTGTTTGCTCTCTCCCTTTCCGCCACAGGAGGGCGCACGGGTCCGCTCTCAAGCCCAGAAAGCCAGAAAGGGAGTGTCGGGGAGAGGGAGGCTGACCAAGGCCTTACCCATCATTCCAGAGATCCTTCAGGTGGTCATGTACCAGCTCCAGAATTTTGTCTAACCACGTCCAGAATGGTAGCTTGCCAGGAGGGCTCTCTCGCTGCAGGAGGAATGGGAAAGCAGGAAGAGACGTGGAGGTGTCCGCAGTGAGCAGAACGTGTGAAGAAGGGAAGGATTAGGGTTTGCACAGGAGCTAGATCTGGCTGCAAGGGATGCAGGGAGTTACCTTAGTGAAGTCAGCCCAGGATAACAATGCGCCCTCCATCCTACAGTTCTGCCCTGAGGGAAGACAGGCAGTTCAGATATGGAAGGAGGCAAGGCCAGGGTCCCTGGAACAGAAAGGATGGAGGGCTGGGGAGACAACAGCGAGGGAAAGGCTGAGGGAAAAAGAGGTCTGTACCAAACAGCTTGTTCCTCAGCATGCTCAGCTGGTCTGGGTCAAGGCCTCGGCCAACGTAGGAGGAGAACTGCCAACTGAGAGCAGGACCCAGCAAGCTCCAGGGGGCCTTGGGGGGGCTGGAGAAGAACTGCTGATTCTGCAAGATGGGAAGAATGGCTCAGAAGAAGCGCCCTCTAACCAAGTTTCCACACCCCTCCTGGCCATCCTTCACTGTTGGCCCCACCTCCTACCTGGGGGTTTGAGCTAAGCAGATTGAACCAAAGAACCGAGGCCCAGGCAATGGAGACTTGGTTCATGTTAGAAATAATCACCACAGGGAGGGTGTCTGTCTGAAGAGAAAACAGGAGTCAGTGGGGGGGATGCAATGTTTCTAACTTTGACAGGGGCAAAGGGGGAGAATTTCCCAAGGTTTCTATTTAACCCCTTCTTAATGCCTTCAGCCAAATCTACTTCATTTCTCCCTGCCCTCCATTTTCACTCACTTTCAGCTCCTCCTGCAGACCCTGGTAGGTGTATTTGACAGTAATGCTTATAATGTGCAGTTCCTCTGTCACACCCAGCATTCCCTAGGACAGCCGAAGACACAACCGTCATAGGGCTCTTTGGGAAGCTCCTCCCATCCCCCCATTCTCTCTGTCCAGGTCTCACCTTATTGCAGCCCTTTCCTGAACCACCTGAACGTTGCTCCACCAGAGTCTGTGAGTTGAGAGAAAGAGAAAAAAATGCCTGAGTGGGGATGTCCAAAGTCCCTGGGACCCCTGTTTTGCCTCAAGACTTCCCAAGGCCTGGGAAATTCCTTCAGCCTATTCCACTGGACCAGACACTTAAGCTACTAGCCCTTCTTACCAGGTAGCGGAAGTCCCAAATTAAGCCCTGACTCTGCCCTTTTTCGGGGGTCAAAGTTTTCTGGTTTGAGGTTAGAATGTTGAACTTCCGGAAGCTATTTCAGGGGGAAGAAGATATATGGAAAACAGAAGCAGAGTTATTCTAAAAACTCAGCAGGAAAAACAACAAATATTCCACCTCATGTCGGTTCTCCCTTCTCCCTTTGTCCATACCCCAACCAAATCAACCTCCTCCTCGCCTGCGCCCCCATGTGGTTGTGCAGGTCGTGCAGCGCCCAGATGTTTGCAGCATCCTTCCTTGTGAGACACTTACCTTTGTGATTGAGGAGGATTCCTGAAAAGAAATAATAAAAAAAAAAAAATCACTGGGAAGCAAAATCAGTGTAGAAGTTAGGAATTTAGTCTTTAGGATCAGACAGACCTGGATTCAAACACAGATCTGCACTCACTAGCCACGTGGCCTTGCATAGGAGACACACTCTCTCCAGGCTTGTTTCTTCATTTGAATGGTGCACTGATAATACCTAACTCATGGGGTCCCTGTGTCGAACAAGGACTTGACAAGCTGCATGTTATGTAGTGCTCGACAAAAGTGAGGAGTTCGTTTCTGAGGTAGGCACAGACGGGATAAGAACACAACCCCAGGGCCTTATGGTGAAGAGTGTGTGTCTCCTCTGCCCCAGCAGCCTATCCCCCGGCTTCCCTGTGGTCCCATGTGCCCCAACAAACCTGTCAATGGAGACTTCTGCAGTCAGTGACTCATTGCCTTCCTGGAGTCTCACCAGCAGCCTAGGGAAAAAGGAGGTGGATAGGGAAAAGCAGTCAGTCTCCATCTCCTGGATAGATCGGATGTTTGAAGAAGATAAGGTAAGAGATTAGAAGACCTAGGTGAGGGGAGGAAAAGGAAGAAGAAGAAGAAGAAGAAGAAGCAGGAGGAGGAGGAGGGGGAGGAGGGGAAGGAGGAGGGAGGGGGAGGAGGAGGGGGGGAAGAGGGGGAGGGGGAGAGGGAGGTAGGTGGATTGAGGAGAAAAGAGAGAAGACAAGAGCAGAAAGATCTGTAAAGCCAGAAAGCAAACAGTAGTACCAGGGCTGGAAAAAGGAAGCAGGAATGAGTTCTGAAATGCCAACCTTGTTTGGACAGTGAACTTGGTCCCAGTCTTGAGGATGAGGGGTCGATGGGGAGTTTGGGGCATGCAGGGCTGGATTTCTACCACAAAGGCTCTGCAGAGAGAGATGGAGGAGAGAATAGAGCTCAGTCTCTGTAAGGATGGCTCCTCTTGCTCTTTCTGCCCTCCCAGGAGCTCCCGCCCTGGCCTCTAGACCTTTGGAGCAGGTGGTGTAGCAACTCCATGACCTGAGCCTCCCGCAGGTCCACCCCTCTGGTCAGAGGGTCATTTTGATAGCTAACCAGGCAACTCAATCCCTTCAGCTCCTTCAACATCTGGCGCAGGTGAAACAACAGCTTGGCTCCAGCTGTGAACCTGGGTGATGGGATTCCAGAGAGGGAGAGAGAACTGATGAGTGTCCTGGTGCTCCCAGACAGGCTCCAGAAGCTCCCCTTTAACTAGACAGAGAGGAAGAAACTGACTGGGACAAAAAAGAACCCAGGAAGCATATGAAAGATGATGCAAACATGACTGATAATCCGAGAGATTAAAAATCAAAGCCACTTTCACATATGAAACTGCTGATTTATTTCTATAAGGAAGCTACTTTTCATATGATGCTTGATATGTACTATTATTCTAAGTACTTAATGTATTTAATCCTTATAACAACTCTATTAGGTGGCTACTATTATTAGTTCCATTTTACAGATAATTAAACTGCAGTAGAGAAGGCTAAGTGACTTGCTCAAGGTCATAGAACTAGTATGGAATGAGTGGGTGATCCAGGCATTCTGGCTGCATAATCCGTACTTTTTAAAGTAGGCTCCACCCCAAAGTGGGGCTCAAACTCACCCACCCAAGATCAAGAGTCACATGCCCTATCTACCAAGTCAGTCATAATACTTTAACTTCTGTACTTTACTATCTCTATAACAAAAAATAGTAATAGGCAATGTGGTGACAGGAAGCCAATTATACGCTACATATGGGCAAACAGACTAGGATAGCAATTTGGAACTAACGTCTAAAAAGACTCAAAAAACATGCACACCATTTGCAGTTTTTTTTGTAGGTTCGTGCCCAGCGTGGAGCCCAATACAGGGCTTAAACTCACAACCCTGAGATCAAGACCTGAACTGAGATCAAGAGTTGGACACTTAACCTACTGAGTCACCTAGGTGCCCCTGCAGTCTTCCATTTCTAAGCTGTATCCTAAGGAAATAATCAGATAGCAACTATTAATAATATAGGGTCAACTGCTTTTAAGTTTATTAATTTAAGTCATCTCTATGCCCAACATGGGGCCCGAACTCACAACCCCAAGATCAAGAGTCACACCCTCCAGAAACTGAGCCAGCCAGGTGCCCCAGACTCAAATTTATAACTTGCAAAAAATATCCAAAAATATTAAATTGTTAAAAATCACAAGATAGTACATTTATGATATGACTCCGATTTAAAGTAAATATACAGGGGTACCTGGGTGGCTCAGTGGGTTAAAGCCTCTGCCTTCAGCTCAGGTCATGATCTCAGGGTCCTGGGATCGAGCCCCACATTGGGCTCTCTGCTCCGCAGATTGCCTGCTTCCCTCTCTCTCTCTGCCTGCCTCTCTGCCTACTTGTGATCTCTCTCTGTCAAATAAGTATTAAAAAAAAATAAAATAAATATACAGGGGTAGCTGGGTGGTTCAGTCAGTTAAGGACCTGCTTTCAGCTTGGGTCATGATCCTGGAGTCCTGGGATCGAGCCCCATGTTGGGCTCAATGCTCAGTGGGGAGTTGGCATCTCACTCTCTCCCGCTGCCCCCCACCAAATAAATAAATAAATAAATAAATAAATAAAATATTGAAAAACAAAACAAGGGATGCCTGGGTGGCTCAGTCAATTAAGCATTAAGCATAATTAAGCCACTGCCTTCGGCTCAGGTCATGATCCTAGGGTCCTGGGACTGAGTCCCACATTGGGCTCCTTGCTCGGCAGGGAGCCTGCTTCTCTCTCTGCCTCTGCCTGCCACTCTGTCTGCTTGTGCACGCGCGCTCTCTCTCTCTCTGACAAATAAATTTTAAAAAATTAAAAAAAATAAAAAGATAAAAAAGACTGTATTTGGGGCATCTGGGTGGCTCAGTTGTTAAGCGTCTGCCTTTAGCTCAGGTCATGATCCCAGTGGCCAGGGATGGAGCCCCGAATCATGCTCCCTGCTCAGCAGAGAGCTTGTTTCTCCCTCTCTCTCTGCTGCTCCCCCTGCTTGTGCTCTCTCTGTCTCACTCTGTGATAAATAAATAAAATCTTTAAAAATAACAATAAAAGGGGCCCCTGGGTGGCTCAGTGGGTTAAAGCCTCTGCCTTCGGCTCAGGTCATGATCCCAGGGTCCTGGGATGGAGCCCCGCATCAGGAATCTCTGCTCAGCAGGGGGCCTGCTTCCCCACCCCCCCGCCTACTTATGATCTCTGCCTGTCAAATAAATAAATAAAATCTTTAAAAAATAATAATAATAAATAAAAAGATTTGACAGAAAGAGAACAAGCAGGGGGAGCAGCAGAGGGAAGAGAGAAGCAGGCTCTCCGCTGAGCAGGGAGCCCAATGTAGGGCTCGATCTCAGCACCCTGGGATCATTACCTGGACCAAAGGCAGATGCTTAAACAACTGAGCCACCCAGGCGCCCCAATAAAATCTTAAAAAACAAAACGAAACAATGAAACAAAGGATCAATACAATAACACCACCAAAAGAAAAGGTGTATCTTTTAACCCAGGAATACCACTTTTGAGAATTTATATTATAAAAATAATTAGTGATATAAATAAAGATATAGCTATGAGGATGTTTACTGCAGCACTGTTTAAAATAGCAAGAAATTGGGGTGCCCAGCTGGTTTAGTTGGAGCAGCACACAACTCTTTTTTTTTTTTTTAATATCTTTTTTATTTTTTTAAATTTTTTTAAAAGATTTTATTTATTTATTTGACAGACAGAGATCACAAGTAGGCAGAGAGGCAGGCAGAGAGAGAGAGGAGGAAGCAGGCTCCCTGCTGAGCAGAGAGCCCAATGCGGGGCTCATCCCAGGACCCTGAGACCATGACCTGAGCCGAAGGCAGAGGCTTTAACCCACTGAGCCACCCAGGCGCCCCAGCACACAACTCTTGATCTCAGGGTTGTGAGTGTGAGCCCCACATTGGGTGTAGAGATTGTTTAAATAAATAAATAAACTTTAAAAAAAAATCCTTTCTCATCTTACAAAATGGTGGGTGAAAAAGATGAGAAGCCGGATCCTAAGGAAAAGAAACCTGGAGCCAAGAAGGCTGAGGGTAACTTCAAGGCTGAAACAAACACCAAAAAAAGGGAAGCCCCATTGGAGCCCAAAACCCTGTCCTAGTCAGAGGAATTGACACATACATCCCATCAGCTATGTATTCCAGAAAGGCCATGTACAACAGGAAGTATTCAGCAGCTAAATCCAGAGTTAAAAAGAAAAAAAAGGTTCCTGCTACTGTCACAAAACCAGTTGGTGGTGACAAGAATGGTGGTACCAGGGTGGCTAAACTTCCCCAAATGCCTTGGTATTATCCTACTGGAGATGGGGCTCGAAAGCTGTTGAGCCATGGCAAAAAAACCTTTCAGGCAGCATGTGAGAAAACTGCAAGCTAGTGTCACCATTTTTTTTTTAAGATTTTATTTATTTATTTGAGAGAGAGAGAGTATGAGTTGGGGGGAAGGTCAGAGGGAGAGGAAGAAGGAGAAGCAGACTCCCTGTTGAGCAGGGAATCCCATTCAGGGCTTGATCCCAGGACCCTAAGATCATGATCTGAGAGGAAGGCAGACACTTAACTGACTGAGCCACCCAGGCGCCCCTCCAGGTGCCACTGTGATCATCCTCCCTGGGCTCCACAGAGGCAAGAGGGTGGTTTTCCTGAAGCATTAGAACAGTGTGGCTTAAAACAACAACAACAACAAAACACCAAAAACAAAAAAAAACACAAAAAAACCAGTGTGGCTTGCTATTTGTAACTGGACCTCTGGCCCTCAATCGAGTTCCTCTACATAGAACACACTACAAATCTGTCATTGCCACCTCCACCAGAATTGCTATCAGCAGTGTGAAAATTCCCAAGCATCTCACTGACGCTTACTTCAAGAAGAAGTTGCCTAAACCCAGACACCAGGAAGGTGAGACCTTCAACAGAAAAATGTGAGATTACAGAGCAGTGCAAGGTTGACCAGAAAGCCGTGGAATTGCAAATTCTGCCAAAATTCAAAGCTGTTCCTCAGTTCCAGGGCTACCTCTGCTCTGTGTTTTCTCCCATGAATGGAGTTTACCCTCACAAACTGGTACATTTTTTTTTTTTTTACAAAGAATCTAATAACTGACCCATTCCCCTCCCCCCAAAAAAAAGAAAAAAGAAAGAAAGAAAAGGAAAGGAAAGGGAAGGGAAGGGAAGGAAAGAGAAGAGAGAGGGAGGGAGGGAGGGAGGGATGGAGAAAGAAAGAACGAAAGAAAGAGAGAGAGGATGGAGCGCCTGGGTGGCTCAGTTGGTTGGACGATTGCCTTCGGCTCAGGTCATGATCCCGGAGTCCCGGGATCGAGTCCCGGGATCAGGCTCCCAGCTCCGCGGGGAGAAAGAGAGAGAGGGAGGGAGGGAAAAAGAAAAAAGGGAGGGAAGCAGAGAGAGGAAGGAAGAAAAAGCTTGGAAAAAAAAAACCCAAAATATTTGTATTTTGAGTATATATACTCATATATACATGAGTATATATAATGGAATATTACTCACTCATAAAAAGAATAAAGTCTTGCCATTTGCAATGACCTGGATGGAGCTAGTGTGCATTATGCTAAGTGAGTAAGTCAGTCAGAGAAAGACAAATACCATATGATTTCATTCATATGTAGAATTTAAGAAACGAAACAGATGAACATAGTGAGGGTAAAAAGAGGCATACCATTGAACTGACTCTTAAACCATAGAGAACAAACTGAGGGTTGCTGGAGGGGAGGTGGGCATTAAGGGGGGCACTTGTGATGAGCACTGGGTATTGTATGTAAGTGATGAATACCTAAATTCTATTCCTGAAACTATGGTAACTAACCTGGAATTTTAAAAAATTTTTTGAAAAAAATTTAAAAATTAAAAAGAGCAAGATATCACTAGTAGGTCAGAGTTTACCATGCCCTATACAAATGATGGCTATGTTTGCAATTGTAGTTTAAATAATGATTCTGTATACCAAGCCCTATATATCTGTTTTCAATCTGCCTGAACATTGTTGTGATTCATTCTTAATAGTTCACTTTTTATTTATTTATTTATTTACTTCTAAATATTTTATTTATTTATTTGATAGAGAGAGAGAACAAGCAGTGGGAGCGGCAGGCAAAGGGAGAGGGAGAAGCAGGCTCCTGCCAAGCAGGAAGCCCAACCCAGGGCTTGATCCCAGGACCTTAGGATCATGATCTGAGCCAAAGGCAAACATTTAATTGACTGAGCCACCCAGACCCCCCAATAGTTTACTTTTTAGAATATTATTTAATTTTTTTAAAGTAAACTCCACCCCTAATATGGGGCTTGAACTCATGACCCCAAGATTAAGAGTTGCATGTTCTACCAACTGAGCCAGCCAGGCACCCCCATTTTTAATAAATAACAATGAATTTTCTCATTAAAAAATATTTAAAATAGAAGGTATTTTAAGTATATTGAAAGATATACTAGTTGTTTTTTCCCCATCAAAAAAATTAATATAAAAGAGCTTACTTAAAAAAAATAGCAAGAATGGGGCGCCTGGGTGACTCAGTGGGTTAAAGCCTCTCCCTTTGGCTCAGGTCATGATCCCAGGGTCCTGGGATGGAGCCCCGCATTGGGCTCTCTGCTCAGCGGGGAGCCTGCTTCTCCCTCTCCCTCCGCCTGCCTCTTTGCCTACTTGTGATCTCTGTCAAATAAATAAATTAAAGAAAAATAGCAAGAAAGTAAAAAATCTAAATGTCCAAAAATAGGAGTTCATTAACTAAATTATGTTACCTCCATACAGGGAACTATGATGCAACCACTAAAAATAACATGGGTGTGAGGCACCTGGGTGGTTCAGTCAGTTAGGCACCTGACTCTTGATCTCAGCTCAGGTCTTGATCTCAGGGTCGTTGAGTTCAAGCCCCACATTGGGTTCCATGCTGGGCGTGGAGTCTACTTAAGCAAACAAACAAACAAACAAACCCCAAAACATGGGCAAGGGGTGCCTGGCTGGCTCAGTCAGTAGGGCATGCAACTCTCGATCTCAGGGTAGTAGGTTTGAGTCCCACTTTGGGTGTAGAGTTTACTTAAAAAATAAATAAAATCTCAGAAAAAAAAGAAACATCTGCCTATCTTATTTAAAAAAATAAAGAAATAACACAGGTAAATACTGTAGTACACTGCTAAGTTAAAAAGCAAAAACCAGGGACGCCTGGGTGGCTCAGTTGGTTAAGCAGCTGCCTTCGGCTCAGGTCATGATCCCAGCGTCCTGGGATCGAGTCCCACATCGGGCTCCTTGCTCGGCAGGGAGCCTGCTTCTCCCTCTGCCTCTGCCTGCCACTCTGTCTGCCTGTGCTCGTGCTCTCTCTCTCTCCCTCTCTCTCTGACAAATAAATAAATAAAATCTTTAAAAAAAAAAAAAAAGAAAAAGAAAAACCACAGTTCTTAAAACAGTACAAAAATATGATTCAATTTTTATATAATGTTATAGTAGCTACATCTGGGCAATAAAATAATAGGTAATGGTCATTCTTTTTTTTCCCGATATTATAGTAACTACAGTTAAAAAAAAAAAGTAGTGGGGCACCTGGGTAGCTCAGCTGGTTAAGCAGCTGGCTTGTGATCTTGGCTCTGATCATGATCTCACAGTCCTGGGATCGAGCCTTGTATTAGGCTCTGTATTCAGTGGGGAATCTGCTTAAGGATTCTCTCTCTCCCTCTGTCCCTCTCTCCTCCCCTACCCCTGCTTGTATTCTCTCTCTTCTAACATACATAAATACATCTTTTTAAAAAAGTAAAAAACCTATTTCTTAGGCGATTAAAAATGAAGGAGAAACTAGCTTATGGCTTAAACCATTCCTTTCACCAAAGCAAAGACTGGGCTCTGGGTTCTCTGCATGGTGAGAATGAAGAGAGGTTCACTGTGGTCAGACAAGGGAGCTGGGATCATTTTGGGGAGCAGAGAGTAAGGACAGCAATATCTCCTGCCTAGATAGATCATTCATTACATGAACAAGAAAATTCATTACAATTCATGGTTTACAATTTACAAAGCACAGTGGTGTGGTTGGGACAAGGGCTGGGCGGGCCTCTCACCACTTCTCCAGCTGTTCCAACCCTCCATCCGAAGGGGCTCCGATGCAGGCTTTCTGCTGTTGGACTTTCCATTCCTCCAACTTGGGCAGCAGTAGCTCCACGAGGGTCGTTAACTGGCCTAGCAATGCTTTGATGGCATCCAGCACTTCCTAAGAAAGACATTAAGTAGTGAGCACTTCTTACCATCACCCTCCACCACCCAACTGGGGAGGAAGAGACAAAGAAGCCAAGGCTAAGAGGCCAGGCCTCCCACATCCCTCATTTTCCCCATTCTCTGTTGCCCACTCCCTCTGTCTGCCTCCCACCTTTCTCCTTTTGTCCAGTTCATTGAGAGTCTCCTGCAGAAGCTGCTGCTGTCTCGTCTGATGGGGGTCTAAAGAGAGTGTCTTCACTGGATGACAGGAGCAGGAGTGAGACAAATGCTCAGACCTAGGGCTCCTTCCCCTCTCCATCCTGACCAGGACCTCGGGCAGATTTGGGGGCAGGGAGCAGGGGGCATTTTCAAGGGAGAAGAAGGGGACCCAAGCAAAGCAGAGGCACCTCTGGGCCCTTGGGCAGACTCTGAGTGGTCATGCCGGAACCAAAAGCCCACTCGATCTGCTGAGGCAGTTTGCCATGCGTCTCCCCCAGTGTCTACCAGCTGGCCCTCAGCCACACCTCCAGCCTAACCTCCAGAGCGCTGGCTGGCCCTTGTAGCTCTGCCTGGCAGTGGGGCTGCACCCAGTGTGGTTGGTGTAGTAGCCAGAGAAGATTTCTGCTTCCTGGGGCTCTTCACTTCTCCCCTCTTCCACCCCTGGCCTCCCAGCAGGCACTGGTGTTTCGACCACCCCTCAGTGTGCTTGCTTCCTACCTTGGGCCTGGATCTTATATCGGAAGCAGAAGACATCCTGCTGGTCTTTCAGGTGGCAGATGGATTTCTTCAGTGTCTGGAGAGGGGATAAGACCCAGAGGAGGCTGCTTCTGTGGGAGGTGGCAGGTTGAGCCCTACTGACCCTAACTCTTCCCACATCCACCCACCTCCATCATAGCCTTTAATTCCAGGATCCGGGATTCAATCTCATGCTGCTGGCTCTCTACGGGTGCTTCGAGGACTGGCTCTCCTTGCTCCTGAAATAAGAGACTCTGAGCACATTTCAATTCTGATCTTTCATCCCTAAAATCCAGCCTGCAATTATATATATCATGGAATGTGGGGGAGGATCTTGTTCTGAAACAAACTTCTAAGCTAAGTCCTTTTCATAATCACTCTCTACTCCAGGAGCTTTCAAAATCACTACAATTTGTTCTTACCAACTGAGCCCTCTGAGCCTGGATCAGAATTCTTTTTTCTTCCAGAAGGAGATTAAAGATCATCTCAGCCAACTGGGTAGGGCCCTGGGGAAGACCCTGCAGTAAGAAGATAAAGAATTGACTGAACTCAACTGTCTTCAATGATCTAGCCCTCCAGACCTGCCCCACCACTGACCCCAGCACGTCCCTCTCCTCCAGGGTCCCTAGCCTTCCCCCTCTTCACCACCGGTACCCTAAAACCTAGCCTCTTCCCAACAGGGTCATCTAGACTCTGCCTTTCTGCCAGTGATCCCCCCAAGTCCAGACCTTGTCCTCCCTTTGCCCGGATCTGCCCCCATCCTTTCACATCTCCAGGTCCTGTTCCATACCCTAAACCATACTCCTCTATACTCAGTTCCATTTCTATTCAGCTTTTTGGCTCTTCTTGGCTCCTCCAAGTACCTGAATGTCCCGAGAGAATTTTCGCAAGTTGTGCTGTAGTAACAAGAGCTCAGGGTCCTGACTGCAGCGCCCACACTCATTGTTCAGTTGGTCCAAGAAGTCAAAGAACAGCACGGTAGCCTTGGAATCATCACTGCCCAGTGCAGCCTCCTGCCTGGGGATCAGGAATGACAAGGATTAGTATCACTGCAGGGTTGCTACTGTCTTTCGAGGCCTTCTAACCCCTTCCTGCTTTTGGTGTCTCTGGGATCCTGGGCGCTCAGAAGAAAATACTGTCTTCTTCCTACCCACATCCAACTTCTTGAGGCACTCACCAATTCTGGTCTTCAATCCAGACAGCTAAGTACTGTCGAATGTCCACGGGCAGGAGGCTATCTGAGTACAGCTGGTGTAGCTGATCCTGAAATGGGTTGTTGAGATTCTGCAACATCTCCCACTGCGCCATTTGGGGTCTGAGTCTGAAGGATGCAGGTTCCAACCAGAAATTTTGCTAGACTAAATCAGCCACAGTCTCATGACTGCTTATCACTACAATAAAGATATTTAATTACACAGGTAAGAAAAAAATGCGCACACACACAATTAAAGCTACATTGACCCTACTCCTAATCTTGGTCCCTTCCCCTCTTGTCTCCACAAGTAACCAGTATTATCAGTTTGGTTCACATTCTTCCATAGAGTACTATTTAAGAGCTCTAGTATGGAGGCCTCTTTGTTTTACTGATAATTTTCAAACACACACCAAGAAGAGTGAATAGGACAAGAACCATCCATGTATCCATCATTCAGCTTCACTAAACAATATTTACACCATCTTTATTTCATTTATCACCCTCAATGAATTTATTTTAGATTTATTTGCTTGTGTTTGTATTCACTTACATCATAGATCATAATTAAGTCACAAATATTTATTTCAGCATGATCCTTGCTGGCCCCAAAACTTTATCAAGGGCTGAAACCTCTTTAGAGATAGGTATAACTTATAATCTGCTCTCCATATAGGAAGGAGGAACTCCATTCCAGATATTTAAATACTGTGCAAGGGGTCACTTAATCCCTAAGACTGTGATACTTTTTTTTTTTTTTAAGATTTTATTTATTTATTTGACAGAGATCACAAGTAGGCAGAGAGGCAGGCAGAGAGAGAGAGGAGGAAGCAGGCTCCCTGCTGAGCAGAGAGCCCCATGCGGGGCTCGATTCCAGGACCCTGAGATCATGACCTGAGCCAGGACCCTGAGATCATGACCTGAGCCGAAGGCAGAGGCTTTAACCCACTGAGCCACCCAGGCACCCCAAGACTGTGATACTTTTAAGACCTCTATCGACCTCTGGTTCTTCTTGTAGATTATCAACTTTGTGAAAGACCCAGAAATTTCTTCCCTCCACCTCTCCATCAGGGTGGGGTTGGGCAAAGAAAGCAGAGGTGTTTGTTTTTTCACAGTGAAATTCACTCAAAACTGGTTCTTGTGTCACCAAGTAGGCTGGGCTAAGAATCTTTCTTCCTCTCTTTCCCCACCCCTGCCATCTGTCTGTTTAGGAAATCAAAACTTACTCTTGCTGCAGCCTGACCTAACAGAAAAGGGTATTTACATACATCTGTGGTTTAAAAAAGGTCACATGATCTTATTACAAATGAAAGAAAAATCTCTGGGATGGGAGAGATTCTCTTCCACCAGTATGAATAATCATGAGATGCTTTCTAACCTCTTTGAAGTAGAAAAACGGGGAGGAAAGGACTGGTCAGGAGTTCTTATTTTTCATTTTATTTGATTTTTAAAGATTTTATTTATTTGTCAGAGAGAGTGAGCACAGGCAGACAGAGTGGCAGGCAGAGGCAGAGGGAGAAGCAGGCTCCCTGCCGAGCAAGGAGCCTGATGTGGGACTCCATCCCAGGACGCTGGCATCATGACCTGAGCTGAAGGCAGCCGCTTTAACCAACTGAGCCACCCAGGCGTCCCTTATTTTTCATTTTAAACCTTTTACTAGTGCTTAGCTTTTTAAACTATGCACCTGTACTGCTTTAAAACAAACAAGCAAGCAAACAAAAAACAAACAAACAAACAAACAAACAAAAATGGAGAGGCCCTACTTCTCCAGGAACGAATCTCAGCTATTATTAAAAGAGCAAGGTGGCAAGTTAACCCTGCGGTTTAAATATGAAAAAACAAAACAACAAAAACCCATGGTCTTCCCAAAATAGATCGCAAACACGAGGGTTAAAGGCTGTAACATTTAAGTTTTTTTTCCAGCATCTCCCACTCTCTTAGGCATATATTTTGTGCTCAAACAGCTTTTGGGAAAAGAATTGCATTTTGTATGTAACCTCAGGCAAATCGTTTCACCTTTCTGTACCTTACACTTCTTAACATAACAATGAAGGAAGTGAAATCATATCTACCTTCAGACATCGGGTTTTGTTTTGTTTTGTTTTTTTGTTTTTGGTGAGAATCAAAATTAAGACAGACCGGAAGGTAAAGGCATTGGCTAAGGGTAGCGGAGGCTGCCAGGGAGTTTGGGAAGATGGGTGTTAGGGCTGGAGAGCTGGGCTGGATGGGCAGATTCGGTTATGCAGCAGGAGACAGCTATTTCAACCTGGAGACGAAGTTTTACCACTACAGAGCGTATCCCCGGGGCCTGCTGCATTTCCCACACAGGAACTCGCGCCTGCACCCGACCCCCGCGCGCCCCCTCTGGGCCCGTACCTGGTAAGGGTCTCAATCCGGTCTCTCTCTAGCGACTCAGGGCAAGGCTTCCGGCCGCAAGAGCTCCAGCGCCCAGGCTCGCGCTCCGCCCTCGGCTTCGTCCCGCCCCTCGGTTCCGCCCCCTTGTAGCTGACCCTCTGGAGCGGAAGGCTGAACCCGGGAGCCCGCCATTCACTGCCTGGCAACCGTGACGCTAGCTGCCATTCAGCCAAACTTCCTAAGTTCATTGGTGCCGCCACAACTCCTCCCCCCCGCAGGGCGGGACAGGAGACGCCGAAACCACACCTCCAGCTCGAACGATTGGTGGGCTAGCTCAACTACGCCCCACCTCGTGCCCGCGGAGGGAGGAGTCCGATTAATGGAATAGCCTGGCACTGGAACAGCTGATTTCCGAGAACCCTCGCCGCAGGAACAGGAACAGGAACGAAACCGAGAAGGGCCCGGGACCCTGCAGGCTCTGAGAGCGTCATGAGAGGTGGGACCGGAATTCGACACTTTGGGATAGGAAGGGACGAGCTGTGGTCATATTTATTGATAGTACCTTGCTAAGAACTTGAGGTTCATTGTATCGTTTTTAATTACCACAAAACCCATACAGGTGAAAATGATAATCACAGACATTTTGAAAATTGAGCTTGGAGAAAAGGTGTTACTGGTCAGTGATTACTGAGGTTCTTACAATCCTCGGACTCCAAACCCCAAACTTTAAAATTCCTGCATTTTACAGCATTGCCTTCCTCCTTGATAACAAGCCAGAGGTTTGGATTTTGAACATACACACATTACAGCTTGTCAAAATAATAGATTTATTCATTCTGTGATCACCAGCTTTTATATCCCAAGATTGCCATTCCCAGGATCTAAGTCATAGCTATTAAATAAGTCCTGTACTAGTCAGGCAGCTGAACTAAGACCAAAGGGCCTGGGTGGTTGTTTCTTCCAGGTCACTCATACCTGAGGCCCCCCTCAAGACCTCCCTGCTGATCGCTGGTAGAGCCGTGTTTGCCTCTTTCACGTAGTAATACTGGATCAACTGTTCAATCCCAGCCTTCACCGCAGGTTTAAGTGCAGCGCTGATTAGTAGTCCTGTGGGTCCCCCGGACAATCCAGCCATGGTCATCAGAAGGTCATAACCCATATTTATGACCCCATCTTGGCCTCGTTCCTTGGCCTTGTCTGGACAGTTCTGAGCAGCATAATACAAAGCTGTGCCGAGATTGTAGAAGGTTCCCACTTGTGGCAACAATTGGACTATATTGTACACACCTTGCTCCCCCTCCTGCTCACAGTTATTGATAGGGGGGGAGCGTCGGTCCCTTGCTGGGCCTGGTCGTTCCCTGGCCAAAAGCTGTAGAGCAGAGAATAGGGCATCCCCTGAAACCGTCCTCACAGTGCTTCTGCTTTTCTGGAGTTCTTGAAGAAGGTGGATGAGTTTCTGTGTGGCTTTTACACCCCCCTGGCGGTACAGCTGAAGTTGCAAGGTCCAGACATCAGCCTGGCAACCAGCTTTCTCCAGGGCAATCACCAGTGGCAAGGCTATCAGGAACTTGGGTAGAGAAGGCATGTGAGTAAAGCCAGGCAGGGACTTTGGGAGCAGAGTCTGGCAGGACAAGGGGTCTGAGGAAGGTGGCCAGGATCTCAAGGATGAGGGAATATTTGTCCGGTTTCCATATGAAATGCCATCCACAGGGTACAGCAGGAGGTAGCAAAAAAGCAACTCAACTTGTATTATGATGAATCTGAGGCCACACATGTCTGAAACAGAGTATGCTGGAGAGGGGAGAAACCAGAAACACACAAACCATTTTCCTAAGGGCTGTGGTCTGAAAGGAGCCCATGACTCAGGGCACACCTCATCCATCAGCTCCAAAGTCCTGTTATTTTTAGGAGAAGGCCCAAGAATCAAGAAACGCAGCCCAATTGTTCCCACTTGGCCTTCCCCATTTTCAAGTCACCAGAGACTTCCTCTGCTTTATTTCCACCCATTTATACGGGGCGCCAAATTACCACAAAGTTCAGGCAAGAAGTGAGACTGTCTTGATAGGATTGGCTACTCCTCCATCCAGTTCTGCCCACTTCTCTGCCCCATGAATAAAGGAGATATTTGCTTTCCCCCATAATCAGTAAGAGATGCAATCTCTGCAAATATTTGTCCATTTGTATTGGCTGCTCAAACCTTGTCCCCTTGTCTCACATTGACCTCAACACCTAAGACCCTGTTCTTTGGCATTTCCTACATGTCCCTGTCACTTTTCCACTCTAGCTCATGATATGAGCTGGGAGACCCAGAGTCAGGAGAGATTAGATATCTATGATTCGCTCTTATTGTATCTCTTTTCAGTTTAAGTATTAAATTAGTGAGCTATAACATCTAGTTAGGGATTTAGTACAGAGTGGATGAATGAGAAAAAGGTTAAATTACCTCTCATGCATAGAATATATTACTTGCACAGTATATGATGACTGAAAGGAAAGAAAAGAGAAAAATGGAATAACGAGGGGCTGGGAACTACTAAATGGAGAGGGTCAAGACTAATCCCAGTCACATGTATGATTTAGCTCTGGCATGAAATAAAGTACATCTGTTGAGTGGTTGTCTACCTTTCTTTTTTCTTTTTTCAAAATATTTTTGGGGGGCACCTGGGTGGCTTAGTCGGTTAAGTGTCTGCCTTCACCTCAGGTCATGATCTCAGGGTCCTGGGATCGAGCACCATGTCAGGGCTTCTTGCTCGGTGGGAAGCCTTCTTCTCCCTCTCTCTCTGCCTACTGCTCCCTCTGCTTGGCTCTCTCTCTATGTCAAATAAATAAATAAAATATTTAAAATATTGTTTAAAAGTAAATAAATAAAAATATTTTGGGGGCACCTGGGTGGCTCAGTTGGTTGGGCGACTGACTGCCTAAGCTCAGGTCATGATCCTGGAGTTCTGGGATCAAGTCCTGCATCAGTCTCCCTGCTCAGTGGGTAGTCTGCTTCTCCCTCTGATCCTCTCCCCTCTCATGCTCTGTCTCTCTCAAGTAAATAAATAAAGTCTTAAAAAAATTTTTTTTTAATTTATTTGTCTCAGAGAGAGAGAAAGCACAAGCAGGGGGAGAAGCAGGCTCTCTGCTGAGCAGGGAGTCAGATGTGGGGCTGGATCCCAGGACTCTGGGATCATGACCCGAGCCAAAGGCAGACTTAACTGACTGAGCCACTCAGGAGCCCCTGGTCTTCTACATTTCTAACTACCTCATCTATCCCACCCTTGAATAGTCCCAAGAAGAGACTTACTGCCTGGGTGGCACCGAGTATCTGAAGTAAACGTAGACAAATTCCTGAATGAATTTCTCCATAAAGCCCTCCCAAATAACTGTGGAATGTTTGATAAGTTATATTGTCATCATCTGTAGACACCGAGAGGTTCTTAACTCGGAGAACCTTAACTTGGAGGTTTCTTCAGCTTTTTGCCTAATTCTTCCTCACACTCCCATCACTACTTCCTGCAGCTCTAGGGGGTACTGACAGCAACATTTTTGAACTGTGTAACCAGTAACATGGCAGATAGCTGGTAGACCTACCATGCCGGGGGTGGGGGCGTGTATTTGCCACCAGCAAGACATTCCTTAGGCAAAATAGCTGAGTGTTAGGTTCTCCAAGCTTCCCTGCAGGTTCCCCCAGATTCCTCAGTGACCTGACTACTGTCAGTGTTTTCCTTCTCATTGTGCTCTCCTCTCATGGAGGAGAGTTTCAGTGATGGCCTTTCCTCATCCTAACAAGCTTAAGCTGCTGAATGTGGGCCTCAGTCAGGCAGCCAGCCTCCTCCAGGGCCACCCCCAGAGCTAAGTTGGATAGGCACTTGGGCAGAGGGGCTAAGGAGGAGCCGGTGTGCAAGAGATCCATGCAGGTCTTGGGATCTGGCTGGAGAGTGTGTTCAGAGGATGGCCAATTTTTGTCAAAAATGGCTGGGAGGTCAGGGCTCCTTTCTGGGCATTTCTTGGAAAGACAGCCAACGGGTACAGCAAAACACAGCAAAAGGGCACCTGGCTGGCCCAGTCGGGAGAGCACAAGACTGTTGATCTCGGGGTTGTAAGTTTGAGCCCTATGTTGGGTGTAGAAATTACTTAAAACTAAAATCTTTAAAAAAAAAAAAAAAAGACACAGCAAAGGAGCAGCACAGCCTGGATCATGGTGGGTCAGGAGGAACAGCCCACAGGAAACAGGAGAGAAGTGGTGGTCGAGGTGAGAAGTGGGGAAAGGCCTGGGACAAAGAAACACCAAGACTAGTCAGAGCTAAGAAGTGGCTTTACCCTTGGGAACTTCAGTTACCCTGGACATAGCTTCACCCCCACCCCTGCAATCTGTGGGCAGTCCTCACCTGCTCCAGAAGGAAACAAGCCAGAGGAACAAGATGATCCAAACACGTCCTTTCCTCGGTGCTTCTCTAATCTGAATGCTAACCTTCTCTACACTGCAGTCAAAAAAAAGTTGGCCCTTCTGAAAACAGTGAAGGACATATGCTTACAAATATTTATCCACCTCTTCCTGGCTCAGGCTTTTCCCCCTTACCTTTGCCCCATGCTGACAAAGGGCCATCGCTCTTTGTGGCTACTGCTTTTCCTGCCTCATATCTGTCACCCTAAGGATTTCTCTAGACCTAAACCTAGATCAGGAAAAATGCCTCAGTCTCTTCTGGAGGAGCAGGGAGGCAAAAGGCAGGGATGCCAATGATTTCTGGGTAGGAGACCCCAAAATGGATTTCAATGGACTTACCAGGTTAAAACAATGAGAAAAGAGAACCTACTGGCAAGTCAGATCAAATCAGAGCAACTTTTGTTTTTATCTCATTATCCCAGCACAATACCCTAATTAAACACATGCATTACCCTGATAGTACCTCTTTCTGAGCTTGTATTAGTGTGGGAATTGATCTTCATTTCTCATTTCTAAGGGTCTAGATGAAAAACTATAGTCTGGAAAATAGGGAACAATGGTATAAAACTGGTACAAAAATCCCATCATTTTGCCATACAGGTTCCTTGCTGGTAATATCATCTAACTCTGGCAGACAGCCAAATGCATTAGGCTAATGAACAAATCCCAGGTCCCTTCTATCTTACTCACTCCTCTCAGTCCCAGGAGGGGCCCTAAGTAGCAAAAAGAAATCAGGGGGGAAAAAGTTTTCTAGAACAAGAGGAATAAGTCTTCAGGAAGCTACTGGGACACAATCCTACAACTGGGAGGACGAACTGGATCTAGAGGCATCCAACCCAGCTGCTTGAAATTCCTGGAGTCCAAATCCATGGAGCGTCTCAAGGCTCTGCTGCTTCTCAACAATTCAGGGAAGTTTGTGGATCCTGTCAGATTCTCCCATTTCTTTTTCTTTAAATGATTTTACTTATTTATTTGGCAGACAGAGATCACAAGTAGGTAAAGAGGCAGGCAGAGAGAGGGGGAAGCAGGCTCCCTGATGAGCAGAGAGCCCAATGCAGGGCTTGATCCCAGAACCCTGAGATCATGACCTGAGCTGAAAGCAGAGGCTTAACTCACTGAGCCACCCAGGTGCCTGGTTCTCCCATTTCTGACTGGAGTTCGCCATCCATAACAGGGCCCATCTTCACATCCAGTTTGTCGGTCAGCATTACCATCCCCCTCAACATGAGAGTGGCTTCTGGTTGAAATTCCTCCAATTTCCAACTCTAGTGTCTTGGGAGTGACCATAGAGAAAAGAATGTGTAAATATGGCAGGGGGAGGAAAAGTGGCGACGAGTTTGTCTCCAGGACCAAGGAGCAAAATGACAGAAGGATGAGGCCAAAAGCAGATCCCCCCCAACCTGGCTCCCTAACTTTGGTCCTGTCCTTGTCTTCCACCTGTTCCTCATTAATTCCCATCAGTTGTCAGCTGAATATTTTTGGTGGTTGTTGTTTCAATTAGTATTTTTCTTTTAAGATTTTATTTATTTATTTGACAGGATGAGAGAGAGAAATCACAAGTAGGCAGAGATGCAGGCGGTGGGAGGGAGCAGGCTCCTCACTGAGCAGAGAGCCTAACGCGGGGCTCGATCCAAGGACCCCGAGATCATGACCCGAGGCGAAGGCAGAGGCTCAACCCACTGAACCACCCGGGCGCCCCAAGTGGAGTATTTTTGAAAGTATTTATCTATTTATTATTATTATTATTATTATTTTAAAAGATTTTATTTATTTATTTGACAGAGATCACCAGTAGGCAGAGAGGCAGGCAGAGAGAGAGAGGAAGGGAAGCAGGCTCCTTGCTGAGCAGAGAGCCCAATGCGGGACTCGATCCCAGGACTCTGGGATCATGACCTGAGCCGAAGGCAGAGGCCTCAACCCACTGAGCCACCCAGGCACCCCTATCTATTTATTATTTTTTAAAAAGATTTTATTTGAGGAGGGGAGCACAACCAGGGGGAGCGGCAGGCAGAGGGAGAAGTAGGCTCCCCACTGAGCAAGGAGCCCGAAATGGGACTCGATCCCAGGGTCCTGGGATCACAACCTGAGCCAAAAGCAGACACTTAACTGACCGAGCCAGGCGTCCCAGTAGATTTTATGTATTCATTTGAGAGAGCGAGCATGACCAGGGGAGAGAGGCAGAGGCAGAGGGGATAGCAGACTCTATGCTGAGGAGGGAGCACAATGTGGGGCTCGATCCCAGGACCCTGGGACTGTGACCTGAGCAGAAGGCAGATGCTTAACAACTGAGCCATCCAGGTGCCCCAGGTTATTTATTTGAGATATAGTGGGAAAGAGCACAAGCAGGGAGGAGAGAGAAAAGCGGACACCCCACTGAGCAAGGAGCCCCATGTGGCGGTTGATCCCAGGATCCTGAGATCACGACTTGAGCTGAAGGCAGAAGCTTAAATTACTGAGCCACCCAGGCGCCCCACAGCATATCTATTTATAACATGGTGTATTGAATATTTTAAGTTCACTGTTGAGACTTACTGCTCAAAAAAAGACTCCTTTCAAAATATTACTGCTCATTGACAATGCACCTGGTCACCCAAGAGCTCTGATGGAGATGCCCAATGAGGTTAATGTTTTCACACCTGGTAACACAACGTATACTCTGCAGCCCATGGATCAAGGAGTCATTTGGGCTTTCAAGTCTTATTATTTGAGAAATACAGTTTGTAAGGCTCCCATACATAGTGATTCCTCTGGTGGATCTGCACCAAGTAAACTGAAAATTTTTCGGAATGTAATCACCATGTGAAATGCCATCAAGAACATTCATGGGACACCTGGGTGGCTCAGTTGGCTAAGCAACTGCTCTCACCTCAGGTCATGATCCTGGGGTCCTGGGATCGAGCCCTGCATCAGGCTCCCTGCTCAGTGGGGAGTCAGCTTCTCCCTCTACTGCTCCCCCTGCTTGTGCTCTCTCACTATGTCAAATAAATAAATAAAATCTTTAAATAAAATAAAAATAAATTAAAAAAAAAAAGAACTTTCGTGAGTCAGGGCACCTGAGTACCTCAATCGGCTGAGCATCCGACTCGATTTTGACTCAGGTCACGATCTCAGGGTCGTGACACCCCAGCCCCATGTGGAGCCCTGCGTCCACATGGAGTCTGCTCTTTTCCTTCTCCCTCTGCTATTCCCCCAGCTTGTACTCTCTCTCCCTCAAATAAGTATAAATCTTAAAAAAAAAAATCATGATTCATGGGAAGAAGCCAAAATATCAACATGAACAGGAGTTTGGAAGAAACTGGTTCCAACTCTCAAGGACGACTTTGAGGGGTTCAAGACTTTAGTGGAGGAAGTTACTGCAGATGTGATGGAAATAGCAAGAGAACTAGAATTAGAAGTGGAGCCTGAAGATGGGATTCAGCGGCTGCAACACCATGATAAAACTTTCTCAGATGAGCAGGTGCTTCTTACAGATGAGCAAGGAAAGTGGTTTCTTGAAATGGAATCTTTTTTTTTTTTTAATTTTTAAAAAAAATTTGTCAGAGAGAGAGGGAGAGAGAGCGAGCGAGCGCAGGCAGAGGCAGAGGGAGAAGCAGGCTCCCTGCCAAGCAAGGAGCCCGATGTGGGACTCGATCCGACGCTGGGATCATGGCCTGAGCCGAAGGCAGCCACTTAACCAACTGAGCCACCCAGGCGTCCCTGGAATCTCCTTCTGGTGAAGGTGCTGCGAAGCTTGTGGAAATGACAGCAAAGAATTTAGAAGGTTACACAAACTTAGTTGATAAAGCAGCGGCAGGGTTTGAGAGGATGGACTCCAGTGGTGGAAGAAGTTCTACTGTGGGTAAAATGCTACTGAGCAGCATCACATGCTACAGAGAAATCATTCACGAAAGGAAAGAGTCAATCAGTGCACTAAACTTCACTGTTGTCTTATTTTAAGAAATGGCCACAATGGTGGCGCCTGGGTGGCTCAGTCGGTTGGGCGTCTGACTCTTGGTTTTGGCTCAGGTCAGGATCCTGGGGTCCTGGGATGGAGCCCAGAGTCAGGCTCCTTGCTCAGTAGGGAGTCTGCTTCTCCCCCTGCCACTGCCCCGCTTATGCTCTCTCTCTCTAATAAATAAAATCTTTAAAAACAATATTTAAGGAGGTTTGGGGGATAGGAAAAGAATAAATGAAACAAGATGGGATCAGGAGGGAGACAAACCATAAGACTCTTAATGTCACAAAACAAACTGAGGGGGGCCGGGGAGAGGGGGGTGGTGGGGTTATGGACATTGGGGAGGGTATGTGCTATGGTGAGTGCCATGAAGTATGTAAACCTGGCGATTCACAGACCTGTACCCCTGGGGCTAATAATACATTATATGTCTATAAAAAATTTTTTAAAAATTAAAAAAACACAAAATTTAAAACTATGGAGTAAATAAATGGAAAAGGACAACAATACCTCTGTACCCAATCATAGTAAATGGTCTATACTTTTTTTTTTATTTTTAAAATTTATTATTTGTCAGAGAGAGAGGGAGAGAGAGCGAGCGAGCGAGCGAGAACAGGCAGAGTGGCAGGCAGAGGCAGAGGGAGAAGCAGGCTCCCTGCCGAACAAGGAACCCGATGTGGGACTCGATCCCAGGACGCTGGGATCATGACCTGAGCCGAAGGCAGCCGCTTAACCAACTGAGCCACCCAGGCGTCCCAATAAATAGTCTATACTTAATAAGAGAAACTGGTAGAAGAAATTGGGGCTGGAAATTTCAAAGAAGGCTGGCAGGTCAGGGCCTCTTTTAGGGCATTTCTTGGAAGGACAGCCAGGCACAGCAGGACAGCAAGGAACAGCAGAGAAGCAGGAACAGCCCTGCTGAAAAGCAGCAATGCTCGGGTTGGGAAGTGGGGAAAGGCTTGGCATAAAGATATACCAAGACTGGTCCTAGCTGGGAAGTGTCTTAACCCTTGGAAACTTCAATTACCCTGGAGGTAGCTTCACCCCTACCTTTAGAGGCTGTGGGAGGGAAAACAAAAAAACCAGAAAGTTGAAGGAACAAGGCAGTACAAACGCATCCTTTACCTGGGGCTCTCCCTGATCTGAATGGTTATTTCCTGAATCTCTCCTTCACCCTACCTTAGCCAGAAACACAGAGCCAGAAAGCTGACGGTTTCCAAGAACTGGGAAGGACATGACATTTGCAATATTTATCCATCTCTTTCTTGCCCAGACATTATCCTTTACTCTGCCCCAAGCTGTCAGACTGGCTCTTGCTCCTTTTGGTGGCTCCTGCTTCTTCCTGCTGGATACACTTGTCACACTGAAGATTTACCCTAGACAAAGGATCTGTAGGTGAGAATGTTTTCGTGTCTTCTGTAGGGAAGGCAGGAGAAAAGGGATGGGTGATGATTTCTTTTAACCCAAAGAGTTAAAAGTTCTTCTTCCAAGAACATAGGTGGAAGGCTGGGGTACTTAGATTGGCACATCAGATCAATGCTGGTGACTTTTAATTTAATTAAACACGTTTAATTTAATACCAAACATTCGTCATCTAGAGTACTGCATCCTAACCCTACCTCAGCTGCTGGAATTAGGTTCAATCTGGTGTCTAGGGGGTGATCACAGTAAAGAAATGAGGATGGGAGCATCTGGTGCCTTTTAAAACTGGTGCAAGGGGCGCCTGAGTGGCTCAGTGGGTTAAAGCCTCTGCCTTCGGCTCGGGTCATGATCCCAGGGTCCTGGGATCGAGCCCCACATTGGGCTCTCTGCTCCGCAGGGAGCCTGCTTCCTCCTCTCTCTCTGCCTGCATCTCTGCCTACTTTTGATCTCTGTCAAATAAATAAATAAAATCTTAAAAACAAAAGTGGTGCAACCCCCCACCCCCCATCATGTCACAAAGCTCCCCATCTGGTGTTATGACCCACCTCTAGCAGAAAGCCAGAAAGGTTCCCAGGTGCCTTCTATATGTTACTCACTTCTTCCATTTGCTAAGGGGTGCTGCTAACCCAAAGAAATGGATCCTAGAAGAAGAGGAGTAAGTCTCTGGAGAGCTACTGAGTCAGACTGTTAAAACTGGGAGAAGCAAGGAGTGACTGCAGAGTTGTCCAGTGCTGTTGCCTAAACTTCCTGAACCCCAGATCTGCTTCTGTCTGGTAAGAGAAGTTTCTGGGTCCTGTGTGACCCTCTGAACTCTGACTTAAAAATGGTCTACCCTTCCCCAAAGCTTCTGGCTCTTCAGTCGCTCTCATCTTCATCCTCAATCTGGAACCGTTTTTTCTTTTGGATTTCTGGAGCTCTCGACTCTGGGCCTAGGGGAATGACAGGGGTGACAAGAGAGAGTATATAAATACGTTAAGGGGGAAGAAGGCGGGTAGTGCTGGTCTTCAGGACTGAGGAGAAGAGTGCTAAGAGTGAGAAGAAAAGGCAGATCCCAATCAGACGCCCTACCTTTGCTCCTGCCCTCGTCTTCCTCCTGTTCCTCATCACTATCTAGCAGTTGACGCTTCCTGGGTGCCATTTTCAGCTGTTCTTTCTCGCCAGCAGGCCCTTCCCCTGAAATGACCATAAGAGGCCTGGAATTAGGGAACCGGGCCCCCAAATATTCTCAAAATACCCTATCAGCCCTCATGGTCAACATGGCTGGTCCACAGTTAGTACCCAACAGGTAAATGGTCTTACCCTCTGGGAACTCCAGGCCGGCTTTCTTTCTTCTGGCTAACAGGAGGGCCCGTAGGGCCTGTGCACGGTACTCCTTTTGGTGTTCCTCTTCAGGGCCTTGCTCTTCAGGGATGGTAGGTTTTAGTCTTGACTGAAGTTCTCCCTCCTCCTCTGGCTGACTCAGAGAAGCTGCTATCTTCCGGAGCTGAGTAGGACTCAGCTTAGCTGGAATTCTCCAGAAGGTTTCCTACAGGAGCAAAAAAGTTGAAAATGGGAGTAACACGGAAGGAGCAATCTCTAGTTCACCAGATCTTGATATTTTTCATGATTAAATATGACCCCACATTGGTGGAGATCCACAAAGGTTGTCAATTCTACTTCTCGCTTATTTAACCAATGTATGCACAAAGCCTAACACAACGCCGGAGACATCAGAAGGTTCCCAGTAAATTCAGTTGTTAAATAAATCAATGAACGAGTATCAGGGATCTAAAAGTGAATCAGATACAATCCCTGCTTTCAAGAAACCCACAATCTAGTGGAAGAAAGAACCAACATACTGTAACATCACGGGATTGGGGCTACATCGAGGGGATGAGCAAATCCCAGCTGCCAAAGGTCCTACTTTCACTTCAGCGGGGGAAGGAGTGGTAGGGACTGCTTCTCTGAGGGGACAACTGAACTGACTGTTGAAGGCTGAGTGGAGGTTCAGCCGGAAGATGGGTGATAGGTGAGTGTCGTTGTATGTGTGGTTGGAGATGTGGTTGGAGATCAGCGTGATCAGCTGTTTGGAGGTATGGAGAGTAGTCCAGAACAACGACGGTGAAATAAGGTGTGTGGGTGGCGTGGGTTTGAGGCTGTGAAGGCTAGCCCAGGCTCAGCATGCCCCCCCAGAGGCTGCGGACTCTGTCCCACCAACAGCACAGAACCACCCAGTGCTCTGGACAAGGGAGTGATGTAATCAAAACCGTACTTTAGAAAGATAACTTGGGGGGCAGCATGGAAGGTGGAACAGGGAACTAGGGGATCAGAAAACATGAACAGGATGCCTTGTGCAGGAGCCTCAGTCAGAGGTGACCAGTAAGGAGGTCAGAGATGGCAACTGCAACAAGGAGGAAGAGATGTACAGTTTAAAAAAAAAAAAAAGAGAGAAAGAGAGAGAGATGTATAGCAGCAGCAACACGCCCCGTGGCTGGAAGTGGAACTGGTGTTTTTACCTGCCCAGAGGCAGGAGGCCGAACCCCTAGCTTGCGCAATAGCCGTTGAAACTGCTCATTTTCCATTGCTTCCTCGTTTTCTTCTGTCAGCGGCACCAAAGGCACTGCCTGGGAGCAGCCTAGGACAGGGGCAGTGGTCATGTGGTGAGAATCGGAAGCCAGAACTGGTCGTCCACCCCAGGCCCAGGTCTCTGGCAGCCTCTGGTACCCTCAGCCCCGAAAACCATCCTCTATCCGCTCACCATCCTCTTCTCGATCGTCTGCTGCTCGAATCAGACAGTTCTGGAGCCACAGAAGGGGAGCAGAGAAGCCTACGGCAAGGAGGGAAACTTAACATCGGCTCATGCTGCCAACCCCTCCACTGGGACATGTCTCCAGCCCCAGCGCTCACCTTCCTGAGACAGGATTTGCCCAAGGGCTTCGGTTGAAAGGACTGAGCTACCCTGGGCTTGCCCTGCTTCTGAGTCCTCCTCTTTCTCTTCACCCTCGTCACTTTCTTCCTCTGGCAGGTTTCCTTCTTCCAGATCTTCCTGACAAACATCGTTCCGGGACTCCTCTCCGTTAGGCTAAAATTCAGTGGGGGTGGGGATGGAGTGGAGTCATCTGGAAACTGAGGGCACCTAGCCAGAGGAGCCTCAGGCAGGAACCATGCGGCCCAGCAACCGGTGAGGAGCACTTGGCGGGGTGGGGAGGGGTGTGTGTGTGTGCTGCAGAGCCAGGGAAGGAGCGTTACCGGGCTGGAGGGCGCCAACTTCTTGCAGCGTTTCTTATACAGCTCCCGCCGCTCGGCTACCAGTCCCAGAGCCAGCAGCTTATCCACGATCCGGGCCCGTGAGCGTCTGGCAGTGATATTCTTCATGATATGACCCAGCACATCTACAAAGAGGGAAAGCGTGTAGAGCGGCAGGGGGAAGGGAGTAGTGAAGGAGAGCAGAGGCCTTTGGAAAGAGGCGAACTGAGTGAATTACTCACAAATGACACCACAAATAAAGGGAAAGAAGGGATGGGATAAGCCTTCCTCGGGACTAGAAGGCAAGGGCAAGACATGGATAGCTCGGCTCCCATCTCAGAGGCTCGGAAGCCGCCCCATCACTTACCATCTGAGCCCTGGAACTCCTCAAAAAGCCGCTGCAGCTCTAGCTCCTGATCTTCCGTCCACAGTACAATATGGGTTCCTTTCCTGCTTAAGGAGGTGTCAGTGGAAGAGTGGGCCCCAGGAGCAAACGGAGGACTCCTTATCTCAACGCGCCCCGGGACATATGAGCCTCTACCTCTGGAAGTCCTTGACGCTGTCAGCCAGTCCCAGCCGTACCAGATGGTGGATGACCTGCTTGCGTGTTCGAGGTGTTTTCAGCTGGGCCAAGATGATGTCCACCACATCCTGACCTAAGGTGGAGGGGAAGTGAAGCAGTAAAGAGGGGTCCTAGAGCTCCTGCTGCCCACTGCAGAAATCTTCAGATCTCAAGGACTCATACCTTCCACATCCCTATGAGCAAGGTACAATTCCTGAAGCTGGGCCTCCTCCTCTGGGCTCCAAATAGGGGGTCTGCGACTGGAAGATCTAAATGGGGCAAGGAGAAAGTGAGCATGCAGGATGTTGGCCCCGAAAGAGGAGACCAAAGGCCCTCTCCGGTCAGCTCTAAAAGGAACAAGAAGGGCAATGCAGGGAACTCAGAGGAGCCAGCTAGTGGAGGTCTCAGTGTGCTTCCTTTCCCTCATTGTCCTTCCACTTAATGAACCCAAAAGTCAAATGAAGAGACTTTCTGAGTTGGGCCTGTGGAAGCAGACACTGCAGGGGCTGAGTGGATTATGGGAAAAGAGGAGCTGAGCTACAGGAAAAGAGGGCAAACGGTTCCACGAACCCTCATAGTTGTCCAGCACATTTTGGGACAGGCCATATAGGGACTCTCTCCAAAGAGCCAAACCCCACTGACAATTGACTGCCCCCCACGAAGGCGGGTGAAGGAAGGAAACCAGAGTAGAAAGGAGACTTAGGATCCAGTCCCATTTCCTCTCTTGAGTGATCTCAGGGAAAACTTGGGGGCTCGTTTTCTCACCAAATAAAGGGAAGTCCTACTAGCTGATCTGCGAGCTCCTCCAGCTTTGACACTCTGTGCCTGTGTCACCCACCATTGCCCATCCTTCCCCATCTTCAAGCTCACCCGCCATCCAGAGAGCCATAGCCCTCAGCCATCTCTCGAACCACAGCTGTGTTCTTCCAGAACAGCAGCTCCACAAAGGCTTTCTGGTTGACAGCAGCCAATGCAAAAAACTTGCCCAGGATGTACTTGGCAAAAGTCACCAGCTCCTGGGGGAGAGGGAGGCTGCTCTGAGACCTCTGGCCTCAATGTACACATCAACCAGACCCTCTAGGTACTTTCTCTCTACCTGTTCCCAGCTGCCCCTCCTCCCTCAGACTATCTTCCAGCCTCCCTCAATCTGCCTGCCTACCTCCTCACCGTTCTGTCACCTCTCAGTACCCTTTCTCTCTTGAAGACTATCCTTTGTGACCCTATAACTGCCCTAAGCCTCTCAATCCCCACAGACTGGTGTGTCCTCACTTGGTAGGCCCCAGCGGCCGGGTCACTAAGCAGACGGTTGAAGAGGCAGAAGAGCGAGAGCTGGAAAAGCAGGGCTTCCATCTTGAGGTCATGGGCCAAGCGGTGCAGCATCTTGACCAGGCAGTGGTTAGTGTGGGCGCTGTTCTGTCGGTAGTTCCGAAGCAGCAGCACATAGGCTCGCACGACAGCTGAGCTTGCAAAACTACACCGAGATGGGGAGGCAGAACGGGCATCAGCACGAGAGGGGTGCCACTCACCCTCCCCCCAGCTCTACGATCTCCACCCTGGGCCCCAACTCTGTCTGCTCGGCCCACACCGTTTCAGGTAGTCCAGGAAATTAAATTCTTTCTCTGACACCTGGACCGCTTGCAGCTCTTCCTCCTCTTCTTCCTCCTCCTCCTCCTCTTCCTCTGCCCCTTGTTCTTCTGGTCCCTGCTGCCCTATAGAAAAAGCGAGGCTTATCAGGTCTCTGTGATGCTGGTTCCGGAGAAGAGCTGGAAGGAAGGGGATGTGAAGGAAGGGGAGACTCACGGGGGAGCGGGGCACCAAGGATTTGTTTCAGCAGCTCGATCTCTTCCTCTGTGGAAATGTCTTGAGAGCCAAACACATCTCCTTCTGGCCATACCTCCCTGAAGCACAGAGAAAAAAAAAAGGCCTTTGTCACGGGGGAGTCGGAGTTATAATTTGAAGTGGGAGAAGAAATTTGGACTCAGCTCTCATCTGTCAGCCAGAAAGATGATGCAAACTGTTACCTCAAGGATGAAACAAAGACTCTAGGGAAATCAGCCACACTGCAATCCACACCATAAGAACAAAACGCAAGCAATCTAAATGTGTCACATTCAGTTGAACAAATGTACATTTCACATTCCCATTAACAATTATGGCAATATGTCTCATGAGAAACGATGCTCATAATACTGAGAAGTAAAAAAATACTATAAAACAGTACATATAATATTTTATTCTTGTCAAGGCAACTGTGTATGTCTATAGATAACACAGAGAGGAAAAAGATGACTCATCAATGTTAAAGATGATTACCTTCAGCCAATAGAATTATCTGTATTTTCTCCCCAATTAACTGTGCTTTCTGATATTTCTCAAAAATAAAATAAAAACTAAAAACAGACCCCCCAATAAGCCAATTGAAATTGCCCAGGACTCAGTGCTCAGTACAGAGCCCCTGTGCTTCTCATTCTCATGGGACTTCTCTCTTTGCAAGACAAAGAAACTTGGACCACAGTGAAAGCCTCCCTCTGCCCCCAAAAGCCCAGGAGTTGGATCCAGAAGGATGTGGGGGTAGGGCTCTTACCGGGCAGACCTAAGGAGGGCCAGGGCCTGTGGGGCCTGGCCAGCCAGGAGACAGTCTTGGATCCGCACCATGGCTTCTGCCCGCTGCTCTTCCACTGGCACCTCTGAGGCCGCGTCAAAAGGAACCACGGAGTCCAAACTGAGCTCTGGATCCTAGAGTGGGATTAAGGCTATAGGAACAGAGGAGGGAAACCCAGACAGCCTACCAGCACACTACCCTTGGGAAAGGCAGGGTTTCTGCAACTACCCACCTGGGCACAGCACTGAAGCTGCTCGGCCAGGGACAGCCATATAGCCTCTAGTTCCCCCGCACCAGAGGGGACATCTCCAGATGCCAGAGGCCGATCTAAGACCTTCTTTTTCTTCTTTCTCTTCTTTCGTTTGTTCTATGGAGAAAGAACTGTTGTTAGGATGGCTGGAAAGCTAAGGAGACGTTTTCCCGTCAATGTCTTCTCCATTCATTCGTTCATTCATTCAAGGTCTGAATTAATTAATTCTATAGTCACAGACTGACCATGGTGTGCTATTCATAAGTAACAGGGAAGCAGGAGTGAGCGGTCTATTTCCTTGCCCTTGAGGAGCAAATAGTCCAGTGGAGGAGACAGGTGTGTAGACAGGTAAAGTATACTACAGTATGGATAAGACCTAGAGTATGGCTGGGCATAAAATGCCACAGCAAAACATAGGAATAGTACTTGAGGGACGCCTGGGTGGCTCAGTTGATTGGACAACCGCCTTCGGCTCAGGTCATGATCCTGGAGTCTTGGAATCGAGTCCCACATCGGGCTCCCGGCTCCGCAGGGAGTCTGCTTCTCCCTCTGACCCTCTCCTCGCTCATGCTCTCTCTCACTGTCTCTCTCTCAAATAAATAAACAAAATCTTAAAAAAAAAAAAAAAAAAAAAAAAGGAATAGTACTTATTTCTTGGGGTCAGAGATTTCCCCAAAGCAGTGATATCTTAAGTAAGTTACAGAATGAACGGATTTGCTACGAGGATATGAAATTGTATATGAAAAGGCTTTGTAAAATGCAAAGCCCTATGGAAACATAACCTGTATTTTTTTCTCCTGAAAAGCAGGAAAATGAGAGTCAGCACCCCACCTCTGCTCCCCCAAATCAAAGCTGTGAACCAGTTTGGAGCACAAATAGAAGGACTAGGAGGCACTCGAGGTTCACGCTCTATTCAAGAAACTCATAACACAGGGGCGCCTGGGTGGCTCAGTAGGTTAAAGAAACTCATAACACACCAAAGGTTAGGAACATGAGCTTCGGAGCCCGACAGATGGGGACCTAAGTACTGACACTAGCCACTAGCAAGACCTCGAACAAGCTGCTTCAACACTGTGTGCACGTGTCCTAGCAAGACTGCAAGGATGACATGAAAGCCTTAGCACCGTGTCTGACACACAGTAGATACTCAATAGCATCAGGGCGCCTGGGCGGCTCAGTGGGTTAAGCCTCTGCCTTCAGCTCAGGTCATGATCCCGGGGTCCTGGGATCGAGCCCTGCATCATGCTCTCCGCTCAGCAGGGAGCCTGCTTCCCCTTCTCTCTCTCTGCCTGCCTCTCTCATGATCCCAGGGTCCTGGGATCGAGCCCCGCATCGGGCTCTCTACTGAACGGGGAGCCTGCTTCCTCCCCTCTCTCTCTCTCTGCCTGCCTCTCTGCCGACTTATGATCTGTCAAATGAATAAAAAAAAATCTTTTTTTTTTTTTTTGAAAAACTTTACTTCACTGAGTATTTTATTTTATTTTTTTTAAATTTATTTATCTGTCAGAGAGAGAGGGAGAGAGAGAGAGAGCAAGCACAGGCAAACAGAGTGGCAGGCAGAGGCAGAGGCAGGCTCCCTGCCGAGCAAGGAGCCCGATGTGGGACTCGATCCCAGGACGCTGGGATCATGACCTGAGCCGAAGGCAGCCGCCCAACCAACTGAGCCACCCAGGTGTCCCGAAATAAAAAAAATCTTTTTTTTTTTTTTTTAAAGATTTTATTTATTTATTTGTCAGAGAGAGAGGGAGAGAGAGTGAGCGAGCACAGGCAGACAGAGTGGCAGGCAGAGGCAGAGGGAGAAGCAGGCTCCCTGCCGAGCAAGGAGCCCGATGTGGGACTCAATCCCAGGACGCTGGGATCATGACCTGAGCCGAAGGCAGCCGCTTAACCAACTGAGCCACCCAGGCGTCCCACCGAAATAAAAAAAAATCTTTAAAAAAAAAAATATTTATATTACACTGGAGACTAATTTAATGAAAGAAGGAAACTATTAGCTGCACAGAGGCAACACCAGCAAATCCCTTTCCCTCCTTAGTTCAGAGTAGTGCTCACAGGTCAGCTCAAGCTACAGAAACATGAGGGGAGTTCCCTGTTCTCTGCCCTTCCCGGTGACTCTTTCCACATCCCGGGACTGTCCAGTACCTGCACAACCAGGTTCCCACGGCTCCGACAGAACCGCTCCAACATCTTGAGGAAGAGGTGAGTGGTTTCCACCAGGTCACGAAGGAAAGAACATGGCTGGCATCTCTCATCAAACTTTCGGAAGAGTGCCAGGAAGAGTTCTCGGTACTCCATCACATAGAAGATGTTGTCTAGGAATGGGGAAGAGAAAGGAATGGAAGGACTGGTCTGGAAACTTTGGGAAAGAGAGAGACGGATGAAGTTGGAACTGGAAAGAATGAGAATACAGTCAAGAGATGGGCAAGGCCAGGATTAGAGACCAGGCCAGGGCCTTACTCTTGATGATGCGGCTGCTCTCCCTCACAGCCTCGTCTGGGGACATGTCCATCTCATTCACTGTGGCCAGCAGCTCCTGATAGGCCTTTAGTGCCAGGTGCATCCTGGGAGATGAGGTGAAGAGGAAACATGGAGGACAATTTAGGAAGCTGGCTCGTGGAAACAGTACTATTCCTACCCCTTCCAAAAAATACTTCCATCAGAAACAGTAACCCAGCCTGTCCTTGCTCCCCAGACTAATCACCTGAATCCTGAAACAGCAAAGAACCACCCAGAATTCAGGCACTCAGATTCCCAGCCTGGCCAAGATGCCCACTCTGACCCCAATTCTTGTCCCACTCACCGACGTGCCCAGGAGGCAGCTTCCTTGCGGTCAGTCAGCATCATCTCGTAGTAGTTGGAGAGGTTCTGCTCAATGAAGTGGAAGGTACGGACACTGAGGGTCTCAGAAACCAGGCCTGGCCGGAAGGAGGCAGCTCGGTTGAAGGCCATGAAGAAAGCCAAGGCCCACATGTAGTAGGTCTCGTCATGCTGCTGAGCCTTCTCCCGCAGCAGGTGATCCTGATGTCCAGGAAAAAAAGACCATGCCATGACTCCAGGGCTTCCAACTTTCTCCTCGTCTTATAGGATGATGGGATAGACCCTGGACACCATTATAACAATATTCCAGGATTTGGAATTTCCAGCCCTCTCTTGTTCTCTCCAGGTCTCTCCCCTTCCTCTGGGAATTTCTCTAAGCCTTTTTTTTTTTTAATTTTTATTTACTTTTTAAATTTCTTTTTAGTGTTCCAGAATTCATTGTTTATGTACCACACCCAGTATCTAGGCCTTTTTAAAACGGCCCCAATAACCCACTCCCTCCCAGCATCCTCACCATCTCTCAAGGGCACCCTATACCCCACCTGACTACTAGTCTACACTCCGGGATCAGCCTCCCATAGGCTCTTCCCCAGGTGCCCTTCTAACCCACCACCGGCCCCATCACCTCTCTGTCCACCCTTCCCAGGGTCTCACCTTCACTGAGCCCATGAGGCGGTTATAACAGTTCTCCAGGAACTCAGAGCAGAAGTCTCTGAGGAAGAGTCTCACATTGAGGGCAGAGCGGCGCTGAATGGATAGCTCCCGGGCAGCTTGGCGACGTTTAGGCACCCTTCGGGGCTGCTTTCCCAAATCTGAACTGTAGTTTCGGAGCTAGAGGTATAGGGTGGGGAGGTCAGAATTACTCCTCACCACCACCTTCCCCCTGCAGCTCTTTCCACATTCCTAGTGCTACAATTTCCTCAGAACAAACTCTTAGGGGCGCCTGGGTGGCTCAGTTGTTAAGTGTCTGCCTTCATAGTCATAGTCCCGGGGTCCTGGGACCAAACCCCGCATCAGGCTCCCTGCTTGGCGGATAGCCTGCTTCTCCCTCTCCCACTCCCCCTGCTTGTGTTTCCTCTCTAGCTGTCTCTCCCTCTGTCAAATAAATAAGTAAAATCTTGAAAGAAAGAAAGAAAGAAAAAGAAAGAAAGAAAGAAAGAAAGAAAGAAAGAAAGAAAGAAAGAAAGAAAGAAGCTCTTAGAAGTTCTTTCCCTCTGGTACTAAGTGAAGACATAGATAAAGACAATAATGCCAGAGGCTCAAAAATTTTTCTCCTATTGTCTCCAACTTTCTTTTTATTTTTTAAGATTCTCTCTCTTTCTTTCTCTTTCCTTCCTCCCTCCTTTCTTTCTTTGTTTTAAAGATTTTACTTATTTGAGAGAAAGAGAGGGGCGCCTGGGTGGCTCAGTTGTTAAGCATCTGCCTTCGGCTCAGATCATGATCCCAGGGTCATGGGATCGAGTCCCACATCAGGCTCCCCACTCATTGGGAAGCCTGCTTCTCCCTCTTCCACTCCCCCTGCTTGTGTTCCCTCTCTCACTGTGTCTCTCTCTGTCAAATAAATAATAAATAAAAACAAAATAATTTAAAAAAAGAGAGAGAGAAAGAGAGCACACGTGCACAAGCAGGGGGAGGAGCAGAGGGAAATGGACAAGCGGGACCCCTGGGATCATGACATGACACTTAACGGACTGAGCCACTCAGATGCCCCCAACCTTTTTTTTTTTTTGGAGACCAAGAAAAAGAGAAAGAGTGCACATGTGAACAAGCAGGGAGGAGGGCCAGAGGGCAGGGGAGAAGCAGACTCCACGCTGAGCAGGGAACCCAATGAAGCATTTGATCTCAAGACCCTGAGATCATGACCTGAGCCAAAGGCAGACGTTTCACTGACTGAACCACCCAGGCATCCCTGTCTCTAACTTTCTAAGCCCAAGAACAAAGACAGTTTACTTCCAGAGATGCTTGCTTACCTTTATTTCTTTTGTATGATTTTATTTTTAAGTAATCTCTGCACCAACATGGGGCTCGAACTCACAGCCCCGAGATCAAGAGCCGCATGCCCCACCAATGGAGGCAGCCAGGTGCTCCCTCGCTTAGCTTCCTTAGGCCCCCTCAACTCCGCAATGTTCCCACCCCAGACGAGGAGCATACTCACATTGTGGAGACCTTTGTGAAAGATGAGGTCCCTCTCTCCAATGGATTTCAAGCCTTGGACAATGTAGGAGCCCCCAAATCGAGAATGCCTGCAGTAAATACAATAGTCCAGGGTGATTCCTCAATTCTCTGGAAGTTTTATCCCCATTCTCTCTCATCAGCACACCAGAGCATATTATGACTCCAAAATGTTATCTGGTCACCACTGTCTTAGCCTTTGGCCAAAGCCCTCAGCCTTCCACACTGAAGGGCTGCGGACAGAGGGAGGGCACCTCCCTGTCACTCACCTGTTGCCTCGCTGAAGGGCTCGAGTCTTCTTTTCTGCCATCTCTCGCTGGCGTAACACCTCCAGTTCTGCCACATCTGTGCTCCGCTCCTGTGCTAAGCGTCCCTGTCCCACTCCCGCCAGCTGTTCAGGGTTCTAGATTCAGAACAGAGAGGAAGAGTCAGAAGGACAGTCATTCCTTATTCTAGGTTCAGTCCTGCTGAGAACAGAAGAGGTGAATGAAATAGAACTGTTGAAGGTATCCCATACTCAAGACATGGTCACCCTGTCACCCACCTGCTCCCAGATAATTCAGCCACTGTTTCAAGAGTAAGTCTGGCTACACAGCAGAAAGTACATGAGTGAAGGGACTAGGGAAATAAGCCGCATTCTCACCTGGTCACGAAACATAAGGGAGACAATCTCTAGCACATGCAGGCTCCACTGTTGCTCAGCGGGCGAGCTGGCCAGAAAGAGAAGCAGGTCATCCAGACCACTGAGGTGAATTGCCCAGAGAAGCTGGTCATGGACACTGGCGTCATCGTCGATTCTCTGGGGAGTGAGTGATAAGGGGAGGAAGACAGGTCATTTGGTTTCACTGCCCTGCCTTAAGGTTCTCCAACTCACTTCTTGACCAAGGTTCCCCCCCTAACTTGTCAGAGGGCAGAAAAGCAAAAAAGGGCAGCTCACCTTAACCAAGCATAAGAAGGCATACAACCCCCAAGACCCTCTCACCTTCTCCTGATCGAGGTCAGTAGGAACATGGAGAATATTTCTGACCAGCAGCAGGATCCGTTCAATCAGCAAGTTATCTTCCTCTTGCCGCTCCTCCCAGCCCTAGTCAAATGGATGGTTAGAAGTAAAGACTCCCTGTGGGAGGTAGGCAGCATCTACCCTGGCTAAAGGGCAGAAGCCCAGAGAAGAACCAGGATTAAGGGAGAAAAGAGGGGTGCCTGGATGGCTCAGTGGGTTAAGCCTCTGTCTTTGGCTCAGGTCATGGGCTCAAGGTGCTGGGATCGAGTCCCGCATCGGGCTCTCTGCTCAGCAGGAAGCCTGCTTCCCTCACTCTCTCTGCCTGCCTTTCTGCCTACTTGTGATCTCTCTCTCTCTGTGTCAAATAAATAAAATCTTTAAAAAAAGTTGGGGGGGAGAGTACAAGCAGTCCTGAGGCAGCCAGAGACAATGGACGGGACCATGTATTACAAGGACTAGGACTGTATCTCCAAACTCCACTGTCCTGACAATGACCAGCCAGCCTGGTCATTGTCTTTCTGGAGGAAGAGCAAGACACTAAGAGTCCCCTGGGATCCTGGAAGGTAGACCCTCACTCACCAGCTGCAGCAGCTTATACAAAGTTTCACTGAGGACTCCAAAAGCCTTCTCACTGGCAAAGGCCTATAAAATAGGGCATTGGACCTTAAGTGGTACCCACCCTCCCTCTCCCTACTGCCCCCAACTTCAGCCCCAGGGGCCCTGAAGGAGAACCTCACCTCTTTGTAGGCCTGCAAGTAAGCTAGCACCTGCAGAAAATGGCGCCGGAAGCTAGGCTCCTTGGGCACACTGCCAAAACAGAGCAAGGCTGGTTGTGTCAAGTTCACCATCAGCCTGGGGAGATCATGAAGGAAGGAGATGTTGTTCAGTTTCCTCACGGCGGTCTATCAGCTACCAATCTATCAGCTCAAACGCCAAAGGCTGGCACATCGTAAAAGGGAAAAAGCTGGGGAACCAACCTGATAACAGCCTCAAAAAGAGGCTTGTCCTGGCGGTGCTGGGTAAGCATGGGTAGAAGGTCGCTCTGCAGGATCTGGGCTGCCCCCAGCTGTCGCCGCACATCGCGAGTATCATCCTCATGCCTCAAGTATCGGATCAAATCCTTCACACTCTCTTCAGGGACAGAATAGACACTTACAAGAACCCCGAAAGAAGCTCCATCCCGGCCCCCAGGCTACCCATACCCACAACTGGAGAAATTCTACAAACCTCTGCAATCCAAGCAAGTTTTTTTTACCTGTTTCCTCAAAAAGGTACTCACCTAAGCAATCTGGTTCCTTGTGGTAAGTGTCTCCCTCTAAGTACCCAAGGGCACTACATGTGGCTAGAAGTTCACAATTCATCGTGTGCAAGTCCACACACCAGTGGAGCAGCCGAGAGAGAGAGATGGTAGGCGGAAACAGGTCTCAGCAAGGAGGAGGCCTGTAGAGACAGGGAAAGGTAACAAATGGAGGGTCCTCTCCACAAAAGGGAGAGGGGAACAGAAGAGGACCCTAATGCTCAGAGTATTCTGAACAAGGTCCTCAAGTGCTTTCCTTTTGTCAAAAGTACCAAAAGTCTTATGCCTAGTTCCAGGGAAAGCTTAAACTAAGGCTTCTACCTCATCAAAACCAAGGAGACCCCAAGCCTAAGAATTAAGCATCTGTTCCATACTCTAACTTGGATCTAAAACTATGGAAACAGTCTGTTTCAGAGTAAAGGTAATATATAGAAAGAAAGGCTGGTCAGAGAAAGACATCAACCCTGACACTTTCAACCTCAGAGAGCTCCGTAGCCTTCTGGAGGAAGGGTGGGGAAAGGTGGGATGAGCTTCCCTCTCCTTTAAGGCCCCTCTACCTACCACAGCCCCTCCACACACCCTGTCACAGCTCTGTGTACCACAATGATTCTACTTAGGATCAAACATTCCTAGGAGTCCAGAGGCTTCTGAGGCACTGGGGATGCAGAGAGAAAGTTCCTTCACCATCCTCCCCAAAGTTACTCTTAAATTTTGGGGATCTTAGTAGAAGCTAGTGTCTAAAAAAATAGGTGTGGAAAAGAATTAAACAGAAACCGGTTCTCAGAAGAACCATCTTCCTTTTCTAAAGCTTGTCCCTTTTGATTAAGATCCCTAAACCCTCATCAGGTAATCAGGTAGGCGGAGATTCTGAATCTTGGATGTTTCAGAACCTGACCCTAATAACGCAGACACATGCACACACGTTATAGTCACTAACCTGTTCCTGTGGAAAACTGGGAATGTCCTCAGTCTTGTCCCCTTGGCGTATTCAGCTACACTGCTCTCAGGCCTTGGCAGCTTCCTCTGAAAAGACCTTTCCCTGCTCCATAGCTACCTCTAGCCCCTGACTCCACCCCTGTTCCCCAAGAGTAAATGGGTAGCGTCCAAAGGACTAAGGTTTAATGCCTGATGTTATCTCCTTGCATTTATGTAATTGGTCTGCTTCTCTAGGTTACGTGCTACCCTTCTACCCACACACAGTGCTAATCTACTTTCTGAACTCTCAGCCCAGCAAGAGTGAGCCTATAAAACACTGAAGGGCCAGAAGTCTGAAGGGAGACTTCTTTTTTTTTTTTTTTTTTTTTTCCCTAAGATTTTATTTATTTATTTGACAAGAGAGAGAGATCACAAGTAGGCAGAGAAGCAGGCAGAGAGAGAGAGGGGGAAGTAGGCTCCCTGCCGAGTGGAGAGCCCGATGTGGGGCTCTCCCAGGACCCTGAGATCATGACCTGAGCAGAAGGCAGAGGCTTAACCACTGAGCCACCCAGGTGCCCCTGAAGGGAGACTTCTGTTCAGTGCCTTCTCTCATGGGACCTGTAGCTCCTCAGACCTGGACTCCAGTGCAGTAGGTGCAGTGTGTGGGATCTCTGATTCTCCCCTGAGACACATCCAGCTTTTTCAGATAGGTCACTGGTGTGTTTACATACATACACATGCATGCGTGCACGCGCACACACACACACACATAGACCACACACTTCCCTGTCTGCTCTCGCCAAGTGGCAGCCTAGGGAGCTGACAAAAACAAATAGAACAGTCTATAAAGATGCTGAGTCAGCACATCCTTCTTGAAATAAGAGCCAGCATCACACTCTGGTACTGAAAGGTGTGACAGGATAAAGCCTTCTAACAGAGACAAAGCCATGTCTGGGAGGCTTTAAGACATAACCTCATACAGTCCTAGCTCCCCTTACCCTATATCTTTGTAGACTGTAGACCAATGTGATGTAAAGATTCAGTATTTGTAAAACTGGCCCCAACAGAGTACTCAGATGTCTGCTTTCAACACTTTACCTGAAAGGCAAAAATAGCGAGCTAGTAACAGCTACCTGTTACTTGGCTATTGAACTAAGAAGGGGAGGGGAAAGGAGATGGGAAAGGAGCAGTCCTTGCAGACTTGAGATGGGAAGAGGTTAGAACCAGGACTGCAGGTTCTAATCCCCTGCAGGTTTGTTTTTATCCCCCTCTGCAGTTCTGACAAAACCAGAGAGCAACAGGCAAAGCAGAGGAAGAAATGGGTCAGATGACCTAATGGAAATCTCTCTGGTCATGAAGCAAGCTGGCAATGTTGGGCCTGTCCATTAGCACTGGAATCAAACAGCTCTCTTATGCATTTCAGCCATTCCGGGTGGAAACGCGCTATTAGAAAATCATCCAGAGACTGAAAACTTAAATAGTTTACTCTTCATTCATTTAACTAGAAACTACTCACTTTATCTATCTGGTCTCATCTTCCTCTCCCAGACCACTTATACTCTGATTATCTTATTCTCCTTTACTAAATGTTGCCTTATGGATTTCTGAATGCACTCAGTGTATTTCACTTAAAAATCATTGGGTAGGACGCCTGGGTGGCTCAGTCAGTTAAGCCTCTGCCTTCGGCTCAGGTCATGATCCCAGGGTCCTGGAACTGAGTCCCACATTGGGCTCCTTGCTCGGCAGGGAGCCTGCTTCTCTCTCTGCCTCTGCCTGACACTCTGCCTGCTTGTGTGCCTCTCGCGAGCTCTCTGATAAATAAATAAAATCTTAAAAAAAAAAAAAAAAGAATCATTGGGTAAAAACTAACACAACAGTACAAGGGTCACAGGGTGGGGTCAGGGTCCTGGCTTGTCTTCCTCCCTCTCTGTTCTTCACCAAGGCAGAGTCACAGAAAGGATGCTGTGACAGCCATGGAGGTGCCCGCTCAGAGATTTCTCATCAAGAAAGAGCTTGTCAGGATGCCTGGGTGGCTCAGTCGCTAAATGTCTGCCTTCAGCTCAGGTCATGATCCCAGGGTTCTGGGATCCAGCCCCACATCTGGCTCCTTGTTCAACAGGGAGCCTGCTCCTCCCTTTGCCTGCCACTCACTCAGCTTGTGCTCTCTCTCTGACAAAGAAAAAAAATCTTTAAAAAAAAAAAAAAAAAGAGAGAGAAAGAGAGAGCGAGCTTGTCATTCAGCTGCAAAGAACATGGCTTGCTGACAGCACCTCCAGGATCCACCCCAGCTCTGCGCTTCCTGGGCAGCCCCTCAGCAAATGATAAGCACAGGGGTCCTCAGGCCCAACAAGGACCCCTCTACCAGTCAGTCCTTGCTTCTGAGTTTCTCCCTGGCTTGGCCAAGACTGGCCAATCAGCTCTGTGGGCTGAGCCACTTGCTGCCCTCCAACTTGCTCCCGCCTTGATCTATCACAGCACTCCTCACTCCACTCCTGCTCCCCGGAGGAGCTGAACGGACAGACACCTACCCCACTTCCATTACATGGTTATTGCACTGTGAGAAGCCTGGTAAGTTATATCACAGCACGTTGTAAACGCAGATGAATACAAAGTTAAAATAAAAATCAGTGGTTCCCAAGCCTCATGATTTCATGTACCAGTGTATGTCCCCCCCCGAAACTGGAGAACCCATCTTCACTGGTAAGGATAATAAAGATAGGGATATTAAAAATAAAAACAAACACTTTTTAAAAGCCCCACTAACATCTATTAACACCAGTGTTTCATAAAAGAAAAACAGCTTAACACACACACACACAAAGTAGATATTCTATAATCTCAGCTATGCCCTTTCCTTTAAGGTACATAAACAAGTCTTTATGAAAAATTCCCTACATTGTCCTTCTTTTTCTCATTTGACTTCAGACTGATAGAAATGTTATTGCAGACCAGTACTGGTCTGCTCACTGGCACTTAGGAATAATTGATTTATATATTTATATAATAAAAGACGGGGCACCTGAGTGGCTCAGTTGGTTAAGGCACGGCCTTTGGCTCAGGTTGTGATCTCGGGAGTGCTGGGATTGAGTCCCCTGAATCGGGCTCCTAACTCCCTGGGGAGTCTGCTTCTCCCTCTGACCTTCTCCCCTCTCATGCTCTCTCTCTCTCAAATAAATAAATAAAATCTTTAAAAATAAAATAAAATAAAATTCATAAACCAGCCCAACAAAAGGAAAGTTCCCCAAGGATAAGGTTTCATTTTATTATTTATTGCTGTACCCCTCAATGCCTAGAACATGCCTATAGTGAGCATGTTACATATTTGCTGAATGAATTAATTTTGAATTAATGGATTATCCTGGGTCATAACCTCTGAACCAGTGAGCCCATTTTGGAGATTATAACCCAATAAAACAATTCAAAAAAGAGAGGAAAACAAAAATAATACCTCTTCCTAAAACATTTTAGTTTATAAAATGTTTTCATAGCTTTATTACACTTTGAACTTCACAACAGTCCTAAGTGATATACAATCATTTCCATTTTACAGATGAAGAAAGAGGCTCAGAGAGAATGAACACTTAAGGAAGATGTTTATAGATGAGTTATCTTTAAGGGTGAAGGCTTGGAAACAAGTCAGATATCCCAACCCTGAGGAACAGCTAGGAAAACTTGATAATTTCAATAAACAATATGTCATATAAATAAACACTAACTGCACACTAAAATTCAAAAGTTTATATTAAAAAATGGCACATAGGGGCCGCCTCGGGGGCAAGGGGCTGACTCGATTTTGGGTCAAGTCATGATCTTGGGGTCTTGGGATTGAGCCCTGTGTCAGGCTCCCTGCTCAGTGGGGAGTCTGCTTGTGATTCTCCCTCTCTCTCTGCGCCCCACTCATTCAACCCACTTGTGCTCTCTCTAATAAATAAAATCCTTTTTTTTCTTGAGATTTTATTTATTTGTCAGACAGAGAAAGAGAGCAAGCACAAGCAGGTGGAGCGACCGGACAAGGGAGAAGTAGGCTCCTTGCTGAGCAAGGAACCTGATGGGGGACTCAATCCCAGGACCCTGGGATCATGACCTGAGCTGAAGACAGATGCTTAACCAACTGAGCCACACAGGTGTCCCAATAAATAAAATCTTAAAAAAAAAAAAAAAAAAAAAAAAAGCTTAATTCTGATGCACAGACAAGAGAGTGGGGTTTTCTATAGTTACCCTCCATCCCACCCCACAAATCCTTCCCTCCTACAAAGAGGGAAAAGGAGAAACCGCATGTGCTATTTCCAGGCTTGGACAGAATAAACACCAGTCTGTAATTTCTCTTTGTTCTAAAATAAGAGCATTTTATTACACTTCCTGGATTTTCTGCTTTGAAAGCAATTCCCCCCATGTTGCCTCTTTCACTCACAACAGAGGCAAAACGGGAAAACCATCCATTCCGGTTTGCCGAAGAACCAATAGAAAAGAAATTACTTTTTTTTTCCATCGATAAACTCTTGGATAGGTTTTTTGTTTGTTTGTTTTTGTGAAATGCAGCGGTTTCTGAACTGTTGGATTTCATAGATGGGTCTTTAAATTTTTTTTTTTAGGGTGACTAACATAAGGTTGCATACTTTACATTTTGTAACTTAAGGACACTTACACACACACATATTGCTTACTCTAAAATGGTTCAGCTGCTGTGGAAAATAGGCAATTCCTCAAAATGTTAAACAGTTATCCTAAGACCCAGCAATTCCACTCTTAGGTATTTATCTGAGAGAAATAAAAAGTACGTCCACACAAAAACGTGTACATGAATGTTCATAGCAGCATTATTTATACTAGTCACAATGTGGGGAAAAACCCAAATGTCCATCAGCTGATGATTAGATTTCGTGAAATCCAGAGATAAACAAGAAGCGGCATATGTATACAGTAGATATTTGGCAACAAAAAGAAACAAAGAGCTGATACGTAGTACAACATGGATGAAACTGGAGAACGTTATTTTCAGTGAAAGAAGCCAAACACAAAAGGTTACATACTTTATGTTCCATTTATATGAAATGTCCAGAATAGGCATAGAGACACAAAGTAGATTAGTGGTTGCCAGCGCCTGGGAGAAGGAGAGATGGAAAACAGCTGGTACAGAGTTTCTTTAGGGGTTGATGAAAACACTCTAATGTTAGTGCTATTGGTTCTACAACTCTGTGAACTGTACCCTCTGCAAGGGTGAATTTTATGGTCTGTAAATTATATCTCAATAAAGCTGTTATGAGGAAATCCCATGCAATTACTATATATCCTATTTTCCATTTAAACATTAAAAAACAACAACAACTAAGAATGAAATCTCAGGATAAAATACAGTCCATTGGGTGCCTGGGTGGCTCAGCTGGTTAAGCAACTACCTTCAGCTCAAGTCATGATCCCGGAATCCCAGGATGGAGGCTCGCATCTGGCTCCTAGCTCCATGGAGAGTCTGCTTCTCCCTCTGACCTTCTCCTCTCTTACGGTCTCTCTCACTCTCTTTCTCTCAAATAAATAAATAAAATCTTAAGAAAAATACAGTCCATTAAATTTGATAAACTACAATTTATGAAAAAACTAACTATATTTTACTTTCACAGTCCATAAGAGACAGATGGGAACCTTAAACACCTTAGAGCCAGCAGACCTGGACATTTAAAGGGATGTTAGTTACTTTTCCCACTCACCTAAGTACCAAGTGGTTCAGAGGAAGCACTATTTCTCTGAAACATACTTGCATACTTGTAGGCCTCAAAATGCAAGAACCAAATAAAAGCAAAGGATAAAATATTAAATACATGTACTATTGAAAATAGAAAATTAACTCACTTCTTGAAAACAAAGTAAAGCCAAACAAAAAACTCTGCCCCAAACCAACTCTAAGAACCAGCTCTGAGAATCATTAGTATGAACAGAATGACATTTGGCATCTGGATTCCACTTCTGACCAGTACTAAATTAGTGATCTTGAGTTTGTGGCTTAACCTAAACTCAGTTTCCTTATCAGTCTACCGAGAAGATAAACAGGGATATTTAAATGCGATCATGCATGGAAAGCAGTGCTTCTCAGAGCATGGCATGCAGACCACTGCTGGTCCACAGTCAGTCTGCATCAAGTATAGACATGAAGCATAAGCATTTAGAACATCTTAGAGGGGCGCCTGGGTGGCTCAGTGGGTTAAGCCTCTGCTTAGGTCAAGTCATGATCTCAGGGTCCTGGGATGGAGCCCCGCATTGTGCTCTCTGCTCAGTGGGGAGCCTGCTTCTCCACCTCTCTCTCTGCCTGCCTCTCTGCCTGCTTGTGATCTCTGTCTGTCAAATAAATAAATAAAATCTTAAAAAAAAATCTTACAGCACGTTAAGAGTTAATGTTTGCTGAATCTAATAATTTTTTAAAAGATGCATTTCTTTATTTGAGAGAGAAAGAGAGGGCAGGGACGGGCAGAGGGAGAGTCCTAAGCAAACTGCACTGAGCACGGAGCCCAACATGGGGCTCAATCCCATGACCCTGAGATCAGGGCCCCGAGATCATGATCCAACCTGAAACCAAGAGTCAGCTGCTCAACCAACTGCGCCACCCAGGCTCCCCTTGAATCTAATAATTTTATTTATTTTTTTAAAAGATTTTTATTTATTTCTTTGACAGACAAAGATCACAAGTAGGCAGAGAGGCAGGCAGAGAGAGAGGGGGAAGCAGGCTCCCTGATGAGCAGAGAGTCCGATTCGGGGCTCGATCCCAGAACCCCGGGACCATGACCTCAGCCGAAGGCAGAGGCTTTAACCCACTGAGCCACCCAGGCGCCCCGAATCTAATAATTTTAAAAACACTATATAATTCTGTATGTTTTTCTTTCCATGTTATTTTTCTAGTAATTTAATTTAGTTCAGGTCCTGAGTATCTCTAGATTGGATTACTCAACTGCTTCCTAACCTAACCTCTTTCCCTGCCTTAGTTAAGTCTTTTCATAATATGGTTACCGGATTTGACCATATAACCACCCTACCTAAAACCCTTCAATGGATACATAAGAAACTTCATAATGATTATCTCTGGGGAAATTAGGGGGTGGATGTCTGGGATAGGAGAAACATTTATCTCATTTGTCTTTCACTTTAGCACTATTTGAATTGTTTATCATTAGTAATTAAATAGTTCCAGTGTTTTATAAAAGTGTTTTTAGAAAAGTACTTTATATGTCAATTCTAACTCAGTAAAGGTGAAGGTGGAAGAAAAAAGAAAGAAAAGTACTAATTTTTAACACCTTCGCGGGGGTGAGGGGGGAACCTACTTGGTCCTTTACCAAGATAGTTTGAGAAGCACTGATACCAGGCACTTAACTGAATGCTGAGCACAAAGTAGAACTCTCAAAATCTTCATTTCCTCTCTGCCTAATGGACTCTATAATCAGCCACTAAATGCTTATGATGATCCCCCAAAGAGAAAAGGTGCTAAAGAAACTTAAGAAATGTAGTTGCAGAAATAGAACCCGCCTAATAGAAAAGAAATAATGTAAAAGACAAGTCAGGATAAGATCTAAGTAAGTGACACTGAAAAAAATATTCTGAAAAACTAGGGCTCTTTTCAGGTGAAAGTGGTCAAGGAGGTTTGGTCAGAGGAAGTGTGACTGGATTGGGGCCTTCAAAGGTTCCACAGTGTCCAGGCAGCTGAGAGGAGGTGGGGAGTTTAGGCAGAGAATGACCAGAGCAAAGGCCAAGAGGGAGCCACTGTGGGTAACTGAAACTGACAGGACAGCAGTAGAAAAGGGGGTTGGAACTGACTTTATGGGACAACCTTGTCTTTGTCTACCAATTCAAGGATTTAAACAAAAACCAAGAAGTCATTAAAGATTTTTGAGCTGAGGGACACCTGGGTGGCTCAGTTGGTTGAGCGGCTGCCTTCGGCTCAGGTCATGATCCCAGCGTCCTGGGATCGAGTCCCACATCCGGCTCCTTGCTCGGCAGGGAGCCTGCTTCTCCCTCTGCCTCTGCCTGCCACTCTGTCTGCCTGTGCTTGCTCGCTCTCCCTCTCTCTGACAAATAAAATTAAAAAAATAATTAAAAAAAAAAAAGATTTTTGAGCTGAAAAACAAAATGATCACACTGGGGTCACACAGGCAGTATCACATAACCTGGTAGTGTATCATTACATATCATTCTCTGCAAGGGGTTAGTCTTTTTCCTTTCATTGCATTCAACCCTGCAAAAGATCCCAACCTCAGATCAGTCCAACCATCCACTTCCCAGACTCTTGAACTTAGGTCTGGACTCAGACATGCTGAAGAAAACCAAACCCTGCAGAATGATACACAATTACTGTGTACTCTCCAGCCTGACCACGGCCCTCAGCCTGGCCCAGCCAATCTTTTTTAGAGTTCCTAGGCCATTTCCTTCTCTTTCCCAAGGAACAACTGTTTCTAACTTTCACCATTATCCTCCAGCCCCTCTACTCCACTGCTTCCCAGACCTTTTAGCTGGTGTCTCTGCCCCCTTCCTCTGAGGAACAACTCAGTCCGTCATCAGACAAGGAAGAACTTTCAACTTTCTCCACCCAAGCCTAAAAACGTATATATTTCAAATGCCCACCCAGACTTCTTTGCTTCTAATCTAAGTCCTCCATTTGTGATTTATCAATCACTTCCTGTCCCTTAGTTGGTTGTTCCTCATTTCTTTTTTTTTTTTTTTTTAAGATTTTATTTATTTATTTGACAGACAGAGATCACAAGTAGGCAAGAGAGGCAGGCAGGGAGAGAGAGGAGGAAGCAGGCTCTCCGCGGAGCAGAGACCCCGACGCGGGGCTCGATCCCAGGACCCTGGGATCATGACCCGAGCCGAAAGCAGAGGCTTTAACCCACTGAGCCACCCAGGCGCCCCATTTTTTTTTTTTTTTTTTTAAGATTTTGTCTTTTGCTGGGTGGCTGGGTGGCTAGTCGTTAAGTGTCTGCCTTCAGCTCAGGTCATGATCCCAGTATCCTGGGATCAGGCCCTGCATCAGGCTCCCTGCTCAGCGGGAAGTCTGCTTCTCCCTCTTCAGCTCCCCCATGCTTGTGTTCCCTCTCTCACTGTCTCTCTCTGTCAAAATAAATAAATAAAATCTCAAGAAAGAAAAAGAAAAGAAAAGAAAGAAAGGAGGGAAGAAAGGTAGATATGTAGGAAGGAAGATTTTTATTTTTTTAAGTAATCTTTACACCCAACACGGAACTCAAACTCACCACACTGAGATCAAGAGTTGCATGCTCTATCAACCGAGCCAGCCAGGTGCCCCAGTTGTTCCTCATTTCTCATTTGTTTCCGATCTTCTTTATATTGGCCCATATAAGTTGCTCGAAGCCCTTCCATCTCAGGGAGGAAAAAACCCAACATAAAACAAAACCTTTCCTTGATGCCATAAGCTACTCTCCTTCTCAAGCACAGATGGTCATAGGCCTTGGTCTTCAGTTCTCTTCCGGTCTTATTCTACATAGCCTCTTTGGGTAAACTCATCCATTCCCACGTCTTCAACTACCATCTCTGAGTCATTAGCCAGCAAATCTCTACTCTTGCCATACTGAGGTCCCATGGTGTCAATCTCACATTCCACTAATGAACAGCATTCTCCATCTTTATGTCTCACTGATACCTCACATTAAACATGGCCAAAATGGAGTATCTTCCCCCTAAATTTGTCTCTACTTCTATTCTGGATATCTTTAGGGACTGACACCCTCTACTCGGTCATTCACATAGGAAAGCTAGGCATCATCCTAGATACCTCAAGTCATTAACTCAGGCTAATTCTATTTCCTTAACCTCTCCTATCCAACCCCTACAAACCCCCACTGCTACTGCCTTTGTTCAGACCCTGAATATCTCTAGTTTAGGCTACTCAACCACTTCCTAACCTCCTTTTCTGCTTCCAGTCTTGTTCCCTTTAATCTATTCACAAAATGGTTACCAGATTTGGCCATACAACTATAACTACCCTGCTTAAAACCCTTCAATGGATATGTAAGAAACTTCATGGTGATTGTCTCTGGGGAGAATGGTGGAGGGGGGCTAAACAGAAGAAAATATTGACCTTTCACTTTACTACTATTTGAATTATTTACCACAGCATGCACTACAAAACCAAAGTTTCAGCAGCTTCAAATGCCTACAATACAAGGTCCTTCATAATCTCCCATGCTGGTTTTTAAGCTGCTCTCTCAAGTTACTCTTCTGTCCTAAATGCGCTAGAGTCTATCCTTTCATCTTTTAAGATTCTGCCCAAATGGTACTTCCTCCCAACTTTTCCATACAGAAGAGACCTCTCTCTCCTGTGTGTCTACTTTGTGCTGTAAATATACTTCCATCATGGGGCACCTGAGTGGCTCAGATGGTTGAGCGTCTGCCTTCGGCTCGGGTCATGGTCCTGGGGTCCTGGGATCGAGCCCCCCATCGGGCTCCCTCCTCGGTGGGAGGCCTGCTTCTCCCTTTCCCTCTCCTGATGCTTGTGTTCCCTCTCTCACTGTCTCTCTCATATAAATAAATAATATCTTTAAAAAAAAAAACTTCCATCATGATATCTACAGATCATGTTATATGTCATACTTAAACAGATTCTTTGAAATGTCTGTCTCCCTCCTTTAGCCTTAGATTCCCTGAGGGCATGAAGTATTTCTTACTCATCTCTGAATTTTCAGAGTCTAGTAACAGAATCTGAACTTACAGGGGGTGGGGCTTGGACAAGAGTGTTTTGAAAGTGCTCATCGGTGATTCTAACTCAATCTCCTGTTAATAACTGATCTAAATTATAAACTCCTTGAGATCAGGAATCATTGTGACCAGCACAATGTGAATGATCAAGAAATGGTTTTTAAACTGGAATGGAAGCAGACAAGTCCTGAAATTGAGGGAGGAAGGGTTGGAGCTGGAGATTTGGAGGCATCAGAATAAAAGGTGTGTGAAACTGCAGCAGTAAATAAGCTTACTCAAGAGGGTCAGAAGTGAGAGGAGTTAGGAAGCCAGTGCATACCTGTCACCCAGTAACCGCAGAGGACTCATTTACATGTGTTTTTCCATCCAGACTGTGAGTTCCTTAAGGTCAGGAACTCTATCCTATTCATCTCTGTCCACCTGTCACTGAGCACAGTGCACAGCTTAGAACTTTTTACTGGGCTGTATCAGTGACACTAACAGAAGGAGGTACAATATTTACAGAACACAAAGGAAGAAGTGACTACTTTGGCCAGAGCAGGGGGGGGGGGGGGCAGAAATAGAGGTTTTCAGAGGGAGAAATGAGCTCTCAGTCCTGAAAGAGAAGTTCATTTGGCAGAGAAGTAGTTCAAGTGGAGGGAACAGCAGGAGCGTAAGGGATGAAAGACCACAAGGCAGATACACCCCTTCCATGTAGCTGGGATTCGAGTGCATGACACAGTAAAAATGTGGGTGCTTCAGAAAATGAGTCTGAGAGGATCAGACTGTGAAAGGCCACGGACGCCACCGAAGGATTTAAACCTGACAGTGGGGGGCCAGAGGGGAGTTTTAAATTTAATCTGAAATGACCAGATTGACTTTGTAAAAAGGCAACTAGTGGCAGCACGAAGGGCAGAGTAAAGAACCAAGACTCAAGGGAAGGAGCTTCATTAGTAGCTGACAGTCCAGCTCACAAACCCAAGCAAGAGCTATATCCTCCTTAGGTCTCTCACCCGAGAGAAAGAAGCGAAGGAAACGAGAAATCCATTCTATAAACACCCAAGATTTAAGTCAAGCGAATTCCGATTTCCGACTCCTGCTTGGCGGGCTGCATTTGTTTCTTCGGGTCTGACAGGATGGAAAGTTCCAAATGCCCGGGAACCTTCTGTTCTACCTGAGGGGTTCCACGCCACTTCCCATCACAGCCGCACCAGTGCACGAAGGCCGGCTGCACAGCCGAGCTCGGGGCGAACGCCGCGGCACCTACTGGAACTCGGGGTGGAGAATTGCGCGTACGCGCCTATCGCGCAAGCCCCTCCCCCTGCCTTGACCGGTGGCGGGAAACCGGACGCCGCACCTCTCGAGGGTGCCCCCGCGGCTCGGAAAGGACTTTGTCCGCTAGAGCCCTCTCTCCCACACACTCACCCGTTCCCGGCCGGTCCTCAGGATCCCTGCGGAGCCAGCGGCCCTCAGGGGCTCGGCCGCAGCCTTTCCCGCCACCCAACCCGGCGGGACCAGTCCCCGCCTGCATGGGGAGTGGGGCGGGGCGAGCCGGGCTGGTCCATGTAACCCCAACCGAACCGTGGGGAGGGGGGATGGTGGTGGTGGTGGTGGTGAAGTAAGGAAAAGGGAAGCGAGTACAAGTACTGTTTGATCTGAGTAGATCCTCTATGGTGAGCTAAGAACCACACCATTTTTCTGCTAAGATAATAGGGATCAAAGCCCGATTAGAGATAAATTTGCAAACATTTCACCCCCCGCCTTGTCAAGTGGATTATTCCAAAGTCTCAATGGTTAGTTAGAAAAATTAGGCTTTATTTGGGAGGAAGTGGAGAGTTGAGCTACGGGCTAGAGTGGTCTTCCAAGCTAGAGATAAAGTTTTAAAGCTTGCGAAGCGAGCGGACTCCTAAAAGGAAGAGAACAACAATAAATATTCATTGGTAAGTTGAGGATCTCCTCTGGACTCTGCTGAGATGAGTGTATTTTGCTGATGACAAAAGAAAATAGGTCTCAGACGAATAATAATCTGGATCATTAAGCATTTGAATAGAAGGAATCAATTTCTGGGATATGAAGAGAGTTTTAAGAGATTTGCTGAAGATAAAAGGACGCACGAGAGAAAAGTGAAAAGACGCACACAAAAAAGGAAAATAAAGAAGACTGTAAAACTAGGGGTAAAAGCAGAAAGATACCATTTGAAGAGTGTTTCTGATCTGGTCTAACTAAATTAAAACTCTGAGGATCAAAGCCTCTCCCTCCTACGGGCCCCCCACCTTTACCTCTGCATTTGTTCTGGGCATCAGATTTCCTGTTTTGACCTTAGGGAGCTCTCCTTTGGCTTAAGTACCAGCTGCCTGGAGGCCCCTCTGGGTAAGTCTGGCAGAACTGCTAAACTATTTAAATTTTCTAGGTTCTAGGCTCACCCTACCCCTTGTTTAGATTGGGAGCTCACTGGCCCAGGGCCTCCCAAAGAGATCAGTCATACCAGAATGAACACAAAACCCAGCTGGTGGATGTAGACAAGTTTATGTGGCTTTACTGAACAGTTCAAATCCCACCGGTCACTTTTCTCAGAGCTACTTCCCCACCCAAGTCCCTGGGGCAAGCATCCCTGAGATAAGTTGGCTACACTCTTCCATTAACTTCTCCCAATTTTTTTGGTACAATTGCAACCTGGTATGGGGCTCATGCCTCCATTTTCTCTCTCCCTGCCCTCAGCCCCTTCTCCCAACCCTTGGAATGCCTTGTCTCCATCTGCCTCCTGTGAGGAGTACCCCCTGCTTCCCTGCTCCCGCATAAACCTAGGGCCATAATAAACTTGACTGGCAGCAGGGTGACGGCCAGAAGCTGAAAGGTCTTGGTTCCCTGTGCTCACCACACTGGGTTGGGAGAGTAAGGTATAGGGTGATACCTTTTTTCCCTTCCCTACCTCTCCTGCTGTGCCCCAAAACTCAGACACAGCCACGTTCACTCACATTCATACCATTCATACGCACAATCATACACACAGCAGCGAAGAGAGGTGGGATGGGGAGGAAGGGAAGTTTGCACAAACCAGCTCATGAATGCAACTTGAAAGATTTCACACAGCAAAAGGGAAAAAAAAACACACATAAATTAAAAAATAAAGAAGTATATGTCCCTCCCCCAGTCTCTTTCTTCGTCCAGGGGTTGGCTCAGCCCCTCTGAGTAAACCCAGAAGCTTCCTACTCCCTCTAGCCAACTGGAGTTTTCACAGGGCCTGGGTCGTCAGTTCAACAGGTTCCCCAGTGCCCTCTGGTTGTCCATTGGAGTCACTGGGCCTGGCGCCCTTGAGAATAGACAGTCTCTCAGAAACACTCTTGAGCCGGGGAAAGAGGAGAAAGTCGTAGAGGAGACTGCCTAGTCCCCCTCCAATGATTGGGCCCACCCAGTAAACCTGTAGGAAAAGGAAAAGAAAACAAACATCTGTACTTGGCACATACAACTGGGCACTATTTAAGCAGAAACCAGTGTTTGTTTTTAAATTCTAAATTGCTCTACTGCTTGTGCCTCAAAACTTACCATTTCTTTTCTGACTCACCAAATTAGTCCTTTATCCCACATATATATTCTATTTCTTTTTACCAGTTTTCACTAGTTTATAGATTGCTTTGAAAAAAAAAGTGTTTGATTGTGGTAAAACACATGACATAAAATTTACCACCTTAACCAATGCTAAGTGTACAGTACAGATGTATGTTAAGTATATCATATTGTTGTGCAACAAACCTCCAGAACTCCTTCATCTGGTCAACCTGAATCTCTGTACCCATTAAACAACAGCTCCCCATTGCCCCTTCTCCTGACCCCCCATCAAGTACCCTTGTACTTTGTTTCAGTGAATCTGACTACTTTAGACACTCACATAAGTGGAGTTATACAGTATTTGTCATTTGGTGACGGTGTATTTCATGTAGCATAATGTCCTCAAGGTCTGTCCCATGTTGTAGCCTTTGACAGGACTTCCTTCTTTGTAAGGCTAAATACTATTCCGGTGCATGTGGAGACTACCTTTTGTCTATCCACTCACTTGTGAGGGACACGTGGGTTGCTTCCACCTTTTGGCTTCTGTGAATAATGCTGCCGTGAAAATGGGGATACAGCTTTGAAAAAATTTTTTAATTATTTCTGTATGCTTGGCTGGCATATGGCTAAATAACACAGACATAGCCAATTTTTATTGAGGTCTTAGTCCAGACCAGGTTCTGTGCTAAATATTTCACACATACAATGTTCACACTTACTTCTCCTCACACCCTCATTTTATGGTAAGGAAACTGGGCCAAAGAATGACAGAGTCATTTGTCACACACCAGGCCAATAATGTGCTAGAATTGGGCTGAGGTGCAGGGCCATCTGTACTCATACATATCCTGAGCCCTGAGAGGAGCAGGTTTTGACTTCCTGTTCAGTTGTCTATCCTCATAGTGCTAGTTTTAGAATCCTGTGGATACTTAGTAAAAAATCCCTGACCAACCAACCAGTGAAGGAACAACATGAGCAAGAGCTTCTCTTTCTAGCAAATTAATGTATTGTGCTCACAGAAGCATGCCAGATTCTGTGACAGCCCCTTTAGCTGAGTGCTAGTAAAGCAGTTAACATATCCAGATGGAAAGCAGGAACCAAATATGGAGCCTGCAGCCCAAACCCATACAGGAGGGCTTCGGGTTCTTGGCTCTCTCCCCTCACTCACCCAGTGGTTGGTGAAGTTTCTGGTGAGAATGGCAGGAGCAAAGGAGCGGGCAGGGTTCATGCCTGCACCAGTATAATAGATCTGCAAAAGACACAGTCATAACTGAGACACTTTCCCCTACTTCACCCCAGCTTCTCTCCCCACAAACCACATGCCCCCAAGGGCTGGCACCTTGCCCCCAGCCAGCAGCAAGAAGGGAAGGATGAACTGAGGGTGGGCGTTCCACGATGGAGTAAAGGCACTATGGATCCCTAGACAAAGCCCACATCTACCCCTGATGCATACACTTGGGGTCAAGAAGGACCAGATATAGAGATCACAAAAGAGAGGACTACGACAGGGTCGAATCCTCTGTGCCGACCAAAACAGAGTGAGGAGGACTATGTTCATGTTTGACCATGAGCTGGACAGAAAAAAACTTTAAAATTTGGGAAAGGTCGAAGGGCCATAGAATCCTTAAACAAAAAGTTTCTCTCCTCTCCTGCTTACCCCAAAGAGGTGCCCCAGGGTGAGGGAGAAGCCAACAGCCAGGGCTACAGATCCCAGGCGGCCATTGCGCCTCTCGTCGTATGTGGCAAAGATGCAGAGCACAAACTGGAGCGTCAGGAAGATCTCCACCGTGGTGGCCTGGCCCACACTCACCCCAGGGTGCAACTGGGCAGAAGAAGAAGAAAGGAGGCAACTCATTAGGGTTGTCCCAATGTTACCTCCTCAGGGCTTCCCACACAGCAAGCCCTGTATGGCATCATTTCCCTGGAGAGGGAGGATGATACAACCACCTTCATAGTAATTGTATTTGTTTCTTAATTTCTCCCAATAATACTCCTACATGGTAGAAAGAAATGTACCCACTTAGGCAGATGAGGAAGCTGAGGGCCCGTCAGGTAAAATAATTTTACTCAAGAACCTGCAAGGAGTTGGAAGGAAAGCTGAAACCAGAACTCGGGTCTCTTGAGTCAGTCCAGGCCTTTATGCCTTCCTTACTCCTCCAAACTACATTAGACACACATGTGTGTGCATGTGAGCACACTCCTCCCCCCACCCCCCCATCCCCACAATGTCCCAGACCCCTGAGGAACTGATCGGCCTCCGCCAGGCAGGGAGTCAGGGTACCAAGTTCGTCCAGCCCCACTTAGCTGACCATTACCGTATTAAGTGCTAGGTTTCCTCGGACGGCAGGCGGGGTGACACTGTACAGCACGGCGGCCCCAGCCACGGCTCCCAGGAGTTGGGCTGCCATATAGCAAAAGGCCCGGAGCAGAGACATCTGGGAACCCACAAGGAAGGCGAAAGTGACCGCAGGATTGACATGGGCTCCACTGATGTGGCCCACAGCCTGAACCAGCGTAGCCAGGGCCAGGCCAAAGGCCAGAGCCACCTGCAGGATATGCAGGGGTCCGGGGGTCCAACGCAGTGAGGCCCCCAGTCCAAAAAAGACATAGAAGAGGGTGGCAAAGAACTCCGCAAATATGGCCCTCCAGAAGGAGGCTGACCTCAGTTCCCACATGGCAGGGGGGATGGGCACAATGCCTGGGTCCCTGATACCCCCCTGGCCTGATCTGGGTGGACAGTCCCCTTTATAGAGGACTCTAAATCCCTGGGAGGGGCAGGCTGAAGTGGCTGGTCCAGCCTCTTAACCCCTTCAGAGCTGCAGAGGGCTGGACCCACTCTTACGCATCTGATAAAGCTGCTGGATTTTCCCCTCCCTCTTTCAAGGGAGATGAGCAGAGCCGTGGGTGGGTGTTAAGGTAGGGGTAGAGCCAGGGCTAGAGAGACTCTGAGAGAAAAGGATCAAGAACAGGGGGACTGTCAAAGTCTGTTTTTCTCTTTGTGTCAAAGTTGGGGTTCATGGTCCTGATTGACATCTATATTAGAACATTCCTCAGTTCTGCTTGGAAGATCGGTCAAATTGAGTTCACTTCACAGGGTATGAGACCGTGCTCCTAGGGGCCTTCAGTCTCCTCTGAGTCGGCCAGGGGTAAGGGTGGGGGTGGGGGTCAGGAGTGGGGTCCAGCAGGGAAGTTGGATAACTGAAGAGAATTCTTTAGTTCTCTGGGATTAGAGGGCCTTTTTCCATTGGTTGGTTTGGTCTGGAATCTGTGGACCCTGCAGCTCTGGGACAGAATAGTTCTGCTGTGTCTGTTTTTCTCCAAACCCAGATTCCCTACCCCCAATCCATGCCAGCACCTCCCTTTCCAAACCCTCAGTCTGGCCTTGTAAACCACAAAGATAAGAGGAAGAATCTATCTTCCATGGATAGGGTGGGGTGGGCTCGGGGACTGGGGAGGAGAAAAGGGCTTAGTAGTTAAATTTCAGAATCAGCTTATCCTTCATCTTTCCTAACTCACAAAGTCCTAGCAGGAAGTACTCAAAAGAAAGAAACTGAGTCATGGCTATGGAGCAATGCGAGGGTCTAATGCCTCCTAATATGGTCCTAGGACCCTGGGGCCTTAAATCATGATCCCTCAGGAAGAATCTGGGGATGGGGGTGTCTGGACAAGCATGCTGGTCAAGGAGAGAGAAGAGGACAAAATGGGGTAGGAGAGCATGGGGAAAGAGGCTCAGTTGTGCCCAGGCTTGATGGGGGACATAGTGGGAGGCTCTGCGGTGGTAGAGAAGGCAGAATGGGACACACTGGAAGGCTCTACCATCTCTACTCCATGGCAAGTCATACATGCCACAAGCAATTTCCCATGAAGCACCAGAGGAGAACAAAAATTTAAAGAGGTCTGCAATATTGGTTCCCAGCATTGGACCCATCCAATACATCTGTGGAGAGAGGAAGAACACAGATTCGGGCCTCTTCTCCTCTCATCCTCATGGATAGGAACAGTTACAGCAAAGGCAGAGAGTCCATCTCACCCACCCACATGTAGGAAGTTGCTGAGAACAGGTCAGAGGGCACCCAAGGAGACTGGAGCTCCCAATTTCATGGAAGAGGAACAATCCATTAGAGATCCTTGGAATCTCTTGAGTTTTAGAAGGCCCACCAATATCCTCACTCCAGGCCCTGGAACTCTTGTTGCATCTCACCCAGAGATGCTCCCAGTTCCCAGTCACCTCTGTTGGCCCCCGAGGGGATACAAGGTTCTGGGGAAAGGAGCCTGGGACAGGACAGAAAGTAGTATGTCATGGTAGTAAGAGCAGAGACTCTGGCAACAGATACCTTGATTCAGATGTGGATGAGAATACAAAGTGACAGAAGTAGTTATGACTGATAGTAGGAGTATAAATTGGGATTATCACTTTGGAACGCAGTATATAGCACCATATTATAAAGATGAACAAACATAGTTTCTGACCCAGGAATTTCACTTCTCATTTATATAACCAAGAGAAACTAACTCCTTCCTTCCTTCCTTTCTCTCTCTCTCTTTCCTTCTTTCCTCCCTCCCTCCCCCTTTCTTTCTTATTTCTTTCCCTCTCTCTTTTTCTTTCTTAGAAGGAGACAGAGAGGGGAGGGAAAGGGGTAGAGGGAGAGAGAGAATCCTAAGCAGGCCCCATGCCTGGTCAGATGCTTAACCAAGTGAGCCACCCAGGCACCCCCCCCAAAAGAAACTTCTCTATACCTACACCAGGAGACATATACAAGAATGTTGAGAGCAGCACTGTTCACAATTGCAAAATGCTTGAAGCAACCCAGATACCCACTGATAGGAGAAAGGATGTCTAGACAATGATACACATCTCTGTCTGTATATATACATATATTTCATACAATGGAAAATTATTTGGCAGTCAGAATGAGAGAACCTGGGGCACCTGGGTGGCTCAGTCAGTTAAGCATCTGACTCTTGATGTCAGCGTAGGTCTCCTCTCAGGATTGTGAGTTCATGCCCTGTGCTGGGTTCCATGCTAGGCATGGAGCCTACTTAAAAAAGTAAAATAAGGGATGCCTGGGTGGCTCAGTTGGTTGAGCGGCTGCCTTCGGCTCAGGTCATAATCCCAGCATCCTGGGATTGAGTCCCACATCGGGCTCCTTGCTCAGCAGGGAGCCTGCTTCTCCCTCTGCTCAGCAGGGAGCCTGCTTCTCCCTCTGCCTCTGCCTGCCACTCTGTCTGCCTGTGCTCTCTCCCTCTCTCTCTGACAAATAAACTAAAAAAATAAAAAAATTTTTTAAAAAAAGTAAAATAAAAAGTGAACCACCACAGTGATACTCAATAACAGGGAGGAGTTTTAGCAATAAAATATCAAGTAAAAAAAAGAGTCCCAGAAGATTATACATGGCATGATAAACTTTTTATAAAATTAAAAAAAAATTGGGGTGCCTAGCTGGCTTAGTTGGTAGTGCATGTGACTCTTGGTCTCAGGGTTGTGAGTTCTAGTTCCATGTTGGGTGTAGAGATTACTTAAAAAAAAATCTTAAAAGAATCTAAAATAACAATATGCTTTTCAGGGGTGCCTGGGTGGCTTAGTGGGTTTAGTCTCTGCCTTCGGCTCGGGTCGTGGTCTCAGGGTCCTGGGATCGAGCCCCGCATTGGGCTCTCTGCTCGGCGGGGGGCCTGCTTCCTCCTCTCTCTCTCTCTGCCTGCCTCTCTGCCTACTTGTGATCTCTGTCAAATAAATATTTTTAAAAATATGCTTTTCAGAACACATACAGATAAGATGAAACTACACAAAAAAGAAAATAAAGAATGATGAACACGGGATTCTGGATGGTGTTTACCTCAGGCTGGGGGAGCATGGGGGTGGAGTGGAATATTTATTGATTTCTGTGATTCTCAAGGCTCTTGTTTTTCTGTTACATGGTTGGTTTAATTGGGGTGCCTAGGTGGCTTAGTCGGTGGCACACACAGCTCTTGATCTCTGGGTTGTGAGTTCAAGCCCTCCATGGGGTGCAGAGATTACTTAATAAACAAAATGATGCTTAGTTTGTTAATTAAAAAAATAAATTAGGGGTGACTGGGTAGCTCCGTTGGTTAAATGTTCACTCTGATTTTGGCTCAGGTCGTGATCTCAGGGCGCTGGGATCAAGCCCCATGTCAGGCTCCGCACTCAGCGTCGAGTCTGCTTGTAATTCTCGTTTCCAGTTCTCTCTGCCCCTCCCCCCACAAGCTCACACTGGCGCGTGTTCTCTCTCTGATAAATAAATAAATAATTCTTTTTTAAAAATTAGGGGAAGCTGGGATGCCTGGGTGGCTCAGCTGGTTAAGCGGCTGCCTTTGGCTCAGGTCATGATCCCAGCGTCCTGGGATTGAGTCCCACATCGGGCTCCTTGCTTGCAGGGAGCCTGCTTCTCCCTCTGTCTCTGCCTGCCACTCTGTCTGCCTGTGCTCGCTCGCTCTCCCTCTCTCTCTGACAAATAAATAAAATCTTAAAAAAAAAAAATTAGAGGAAGCCATATATAGGCCAGTGAGGAGGGGATATCATAAACAAAGGAATAGTCCATGCCCTTGAAATTCTTTTATTTATTTATTTATTTATTTATTTGTCAGAGAGAGAGAGCGAGCGAGCACAGGCAGACAGAGTAACAGGCAGAGGCAGAGAGAGAAGCAGGCTCCCCGCAGAGCAAGGAGCCCGATGTGGGACCCGATCCCAGGACGCTGGGATCATGACCTGAGCAGAAGGCAGCCGCTTAACCAACTGAGCCACCCAGGCGTCCCTGCCCTTGAAATTCTTAACAAACAACAGAAACAAACAAACAAACAAAAAAACTGGTTAAAGTTATCTCTACTAAATATAAATTCCAGAAGGGCAGGGATGTATCTGACTTGTTCACCACTGCAAACCCAAAGCTTAACACACAGTAGACAACACATAAATCTTTGGTGAATAAATTAACATAAGCTCTCCAAGCCTCAGTTTCTTCTGGATCAAATAACATAATGTAGGTAAAGTCTTAACATACTGTTTGGTATAGAATAAAGCACTTAATAAAATAAATAGGAGCCATTTGATGAGGGTTTTATTAAAAGCAAAAGCTTATCCCTAACCACCAACTCTACAACCTCTTGTAGTTAAGAACAGAAGAGCAAAGTGCAGCTAATTCAGTCCCCTTGTTTACATCATATAAAATGATTAGATTTCCTTATTTGAAGCTATCAACTTCTTTTTTTTAAGTTTTTTTAAAAAAGTAATCTCTATGCCCAACATGGGGCTCAAACTCATGTCCCTGAGATCAAGAATTGTATGCTACACCGACTGAGCCAGACAGACACCCAAATCTCTTCTCTTTATTCCTCACCAAACACTGACTAGAATCTCATGGAAAACTGAATCCTGGCCCATTTCCTTTCGCATTGGCCACTTAGCTGAATGACAAACTTCCAAATTCAATATAAGCTCTCAAAAACTCACTTGAATTTTTGCATAGATTTACATTAAACTAGAATAGCCATTATTTTCCATTAGCCTAGACTCTTGATTTTATTTTTTTTTAAAGATTTATTTATTTAGTTAGTTAGTTACTGAGGGTTCAGGATCAGAGGGAAAGGGAGAAGCAGACTCCCCGCTGAGCAGGGAGCTTGATGTGGGGCTGCATCACAAGGACTCTGGGATCATGACCCGAGCCAAAGGCAGATGATTAATTGACTGAGCCACCCAGGCACCCCTAAAGAATGATTTATTTGAGAGAAAGAGAGAGAGAGAAACTACATACACACAGAGGGAGAGGGAGAAGAGGACACCCCGCTGAGCAGGGAACCCCCACATGGGCTCAGTACCAGAATTCTGGGATCATGACCTGAGATGAAGGCAGTCGCTTAACTGACTGAGCCAGCCAGTTACCCCTAGCCTAGCCTCTTTAAAGGCGTGCGGGGTGGGGGGGAGGAAGCTGTGTCTCCCTTGAGGAGTGGAACCCAGGCTTCCCTAAGGCCCTGCTTGGTATGGGTTGGGTTCTTACCAATGCCAGTTCTCTAGTAGTCACTGAGCAACCCACTGCTGGGCTGGCTGGCCCACCTGCTTCCAGGCACTGCTAGTAAGCCACGGCAAACGTGGTGAGTACCTGCTGGATAGGGAGAAACACTTCACGCCCAGAGATTGGCCTATGACTCTTCCTGCTCATCTAGATGAGACCAGAGGTGCTAGGACCAGAGTGGGAGGGCACAAACTACCCCCCGCCCCCGGCAGCCTCCCAGACCTCACCACCTATCTACCAAGGCAGCTTTAAGCAAAGGATCTGCAACAAGTTACCCAAATTCTTGAGTGGCTGAGCCTAACTCATTGGCCTATTTGTATCACACTGAAGGTAGCTGAATGAGAGGATGCACAGAGCAGGGGGCCCTCCTCTTTTGTTCATTCCTTAAAGTCCTATCAGCCACCTGCTTTCATTACCTACCTAGTGTCACCCTACTCAGGAAGAGGGGCTGCTGCCTATCTGGATGAGTAACTGGGCTGTAGTCACCTGAGGCAGTGCTAGGTAGAAGAGGACCTAGGCCAGGATGGCTGCTGTGCTCTTGGCAAGGATGTAGGACACCTCCTGGAGGGAGTCAAGCCAGTGGGCACGGTGCAGTGCCAGAGGGAGGGCAGGAATTGTCTGGGCCCCACTGACCTCATCAAAAATCTGTGCCAGGCTCACCACCACCAGCTCTTCAGGCAAGAGTTGAGGGACTGTGCCTGGCACAGAGCTCCCACTGGGGCACGAGGCCCTAAAAACAACCCCTACAAAGGCCAGGGTGCCTAGGCCTTTAGCCAGCAGGTCTCTCCCAAACCGTTGGCACTATAGGTCCTGGGGGAGAGGGCGGGGAGGGGTAGGCAAGATCAGGCTGGCTGTGTGGGCGGGGAGTGTCTGCTTCACTCTTCTCCCCACTGGTCTCCCACCTCTCTCCTCCTCTTCCTCTTTCTGTTCCCCTCCCCCTCAACAAACTCTCCAGCCTCTTCATCCTGCACCTACTGCCAGCACCCCCAAAGCACCTGTCATGAGAGGATGGGGAAAAGACTGAAGGACAGAATAAGGGAATAGTCAGAGAATAAGCCCCCATTTGCTTTGACTGGGATTTAACAGCGGAGAAGAGGAAAAGTCTCAGTTTCGATAGGAGAAGGAAGGAGTCTATAGAAAAAGATGGTGGTTTCTCCTTTCTGCAGGAATCTCATCTTCTAGATCACCATTTCGCCAGTCTGGTTCAGCGTCTCTGTTGAGTATCCCGCTCTGGTTTGGAGACTGCTTTTCTAGGTCTAGGTGAGTGGAGCTGGGATGAGGAGCAAGTGTCTCAGGTGCTTTCTCTGGAGAAGGAGGTAGCCAGAGAGGGGAGAGCTCCACTCCTGTGACTAGAGAACACTTCGTGTTCTTCCTTCAGCCAAAAGAGAGGAAGCTCATCCCTCAACCTGCCACCCCTACCCAGTCGGTGCTCTCCCCAAGGGAGCCTTAGACTTTCATACTCACACCTAAACGTTCAGTCTCCCCAACCTTGTGCATTCTCTCTCCTACCCATCTCTTTCTTCCTCTTCAGCCCTCCAACCCAGACTCACCACGGGAGGGGCACGAGCTTATAATGGCTTCTGTCTACCAGAGGTGCTCACAGTGAAAGTAGGACTCATCCTTCCACTTCCTAATCATCTTTATACAACTGGGTTTCAGGAGCCAGAGAAGTGAAGAGAAAAGCTAAAGCAAGTATCTGGAAGACAATGAGGATTCCAGGGAAGGCAAGGTAAGGATATTTCTATTCCTCACCAGAAACAGAGCAAGCCAGTGAGAAGGTACCAATGCTGAATTGGCAACTGGGCCACTGGAATCTGCAAAGGAAAGTTCCTCTGAGGAATTGCCTGGGACTGCAGGGGATTCCTGGGGTTGAACACTTCTAGGATTACCCAGGACACATCCCAACTCATCCTTGTTGTCTCTTTTGGTTAGCTTGGTCACTTTCTTTTTCTTTTTTCTCTTTCTTTCTTTCTTTCTTTCTTTCTTTCTTTCTTTCTTTCTTCTTTTTCATTTCTTTTCTTTTCTTTCTTTCTTTTCTTTTTTTCTTTTGCTATCACTCTACTTAGTTATATTTGGGGTCCTTTCCAAGGGTTGCCAAAATTTTAAATTCTAGATTCTCCCCCTTTCTTTCTTCTGCCATTGAGTAGGCATACACATGTTTTTGAATTTTTTTTCCTACTAAGAACTATGGATGTGGAAAAAAAGGATTTGTAAAACAACAAACTTGGAGTAGTTACAAACTTATTTTAAGTACTAACCGCTTGTAGAAGTGAGCATCCTGGAGTCTCATCTATCTCTACACTAACTAGACTGAGTTATCTCTTGATTACTAACAATCAGCCCTCCAAACTCTTTATACTCCTGGGGCTAGGGAGCCTAAATTTACTGTACCCCCTTCAATAAGGAAGGCTCCATTTCTCAGTCTCTGGGAGGTGCCATAGGAAGCATAATCTATAATATTAAGGAGCAAGTACATCTATAAATCTCTGGGAATCTGCAGGCAGAGCTATTTGTCTTGTCTCATTTCTCCACAGTGGGTCCCATGTGATTACCACAGCCACCTCTGACGTTATCCACCAGCTTACTACCTCTCTGAAGCCAAACCACAGCCAGCCCGTATCATCAAGACTTAGAGCATAACCTAGGTCTGAGTTCAATAGAAATATCTAACTTGCTGATCTTATAGGATTATATGAGGATCAAATGAGATATACCCAGGCAATAAACACGTGTTAAGTTAGATGCCTTCAAATGTAAATGAAGTGATTCATGAATTATCAGATATACACATAATTTATGGTTATCAAGTCTTGAACATCCTCTGTGGCAATTACAATGTAGGGTGAATTGAGTCGAGATGTGGTTCTGAGGGGCTGGGTGAGCATCTGTCTCTGCATCCACCACGTGGAATCTCTATCCTAACCCATATTCAGAATGCCACATCAGCATGTAACCCAGCTCCATTGTGTGGACAGTTTCATAGGACAAAGGCCCCAGCATAGCACAAGCCAGCCTAGCAGCCCCTTTGGCTAGTTCCTGAGGGCCCCCCTTCTCTCTTTTTCTCTGGTTATGCTTTGCTGACTGCTGACTCCTGGCAAAGTCCAGAACAATCACCAACCTCTGAGTGCCTCATCCCTCTCGTGTCTATAACTAAGAGCTCCAAGTAGCACGTGGGTCAGATGAGGACCCCCACACATTAAAAAATGGCCTAATCTAAGATAAGGTGAAAACAGACTGACCCATCCTGTTCTTGTCTCCTTCTTCCCTTTTCTTCCTAGGGAGTCATATATAACTCCATGCCAGACAAATCAATGCTCACTATGGTTAGAACCTGTTCTAAGTACTTAACAGTGTATGTGTTATCTAAGATACTGGTTTTCACTAGCATTGCACCATCGGTTTATACCCTACTTATTCTAGTTGACAGCCTCTCCTTAGATGACTTCACCTATTCTACTCTCCTGCAAAATTTATATCCATATATTTACAGAATATTTTCACGTGGGTGTTCTATAGACACCTCAAATACAGCCTGTCTGAAACAGGATGAGGGGTGTCTGGGTGGTTTAGTTGGCTGGGCATCTGCCTTCAGCTCAGGTCATAAGCTCAGGGTCCTGGTATGGAGCCCCTCATCGGGCTCCCTGCTCATCAGGAAGTCTGCTTCTCCCTCTCCCTCTGGCTCTCCCCACCCCCACTCATTCTGTCATGAATAAATAAACAAAATCTTTTTCTTCTTTAAAGATTTTGTTTATTTATTTGAGAGAGAGAGAGAGAGAGAGAGATGGAATAAAAGCAGGGGAAGTGGGAGAGGGAGATGCAGGCTTCCCATAGAGCAGGGAAACCCATGCTCTGGGATCATGACCTGAACTGAAGGCAGACGCTTAATGACTGAGCCACCCAGTCGCCCCAATAAATAAAATCTCTAAAAAAAAAACCCACAAAAAACCCAGAAAGAACTATTTCCCCCATTCAAACATGATTTTCCTTTTGTATTCTCCCATTAAATCAGAAACCTATGAATCAGCTTTGACTCCTTCCCCTATCCTCTCACTCCCACCTAACCAGTCACCAAAACTTGACCCATTCTACCTCTTACATGGCTTAACCCACACCATCTCTCACCTGAGGATTCTAGAGGCTTTAGACCCCATTGACAATTTCTTCTTCTTTTTTAAAAATATTTTATTTATTTATTTGACAGAGAGAGAGAGAGATCACAAGCAGGCAGAGAGAGAGAAGGGGAAACAGGCTCCCGCCAAGCAGAGAGCCTGATGCGGGACTCGATCCCAGGACCCTGAGATCATGACCTGAGCGGAAGGCAGCAGCTTAACCCACTGAGCCACCCAGGCGCCCCCCCTTTTTTTTTTTAAAGATTTTATTCATTTATTTGAGAGAGAGAGTGAGAGAGAGCATGAGAGGGGAGAAGGTCAGAAGGAGAAGCAGACTCCCCATGGAGCTGGGAGCCCAATGCACTACTCGATTCCGGGACTACCAGGATCATGACCTGAGGCGAAGGCAGTTGCTTAACCAACTGAGCAGTAAATGGCTTCCTCCATTTGACCCTGTTTCTGGTCTCATTCCCTCCAATTCATTCTCCATGTTGCTGCCAGTTTTATCTTTATAAAAGTGCCTCTAGGGGTGCCTGGGTGGCTCAGTTGGTTAAGCACCTGACTTTAGCTCAGGTCATGATCTTGGGGAGTCTGTTTTTCCCTCTCCCTTTGCCCTTCCCCCTACTCATGTGCGTGCATGCTCTCTCTCAAATAAAATCTTTAAATTATTAGTTTTTTAAAAAGGTTTTATTTATTTATTTGACAGACAGAGATCACAAGTAGGCAGAGAGGCAGGCAGAGAGAGAGGGGGAAGCAGGCTCACCGCCGAGCAGGGAGCCTGATGTGGGGCTCGATCCCAGGACCCTGGGATCATGACCTGACCTGAAGGCAGAGGCTTAACCCACTGAGCCACCCAGGCGCCCCTCAAATAAAATCTTTAATAAAAGTACTTGTAATTTGTCATCTCCCTGTGTCCCTTCAACTGTTCCTGAACGCCTGAAAGACATTCTTACTGTGAATATGTGACTCTTCATAATTCAGCTTTAACTTTTCCAACTGTTCTCCATATCTCCCCAGCATGAGGCCCTGACAATTTTGTGCTTCTTGTCACTCCTCAAAACTTCATTCTATTTCATTACCCAGTGCTTTGTCAAAAGCTGTTCCCTATACCTTGAATGTCTTTTTTTTTTTTTTTAAAGATTTTATTTATTTGTTTGACAGAGAGAGACACAGCGAGAGAGGGAACACAAGCAGGGGGAGAGGCAGGCAGAGGGAGAAGCAAGCCTCCCACCAAGCAGGGAGCCCCATGTGGAGCTTGATCCCAGGACCCCGGGATCATGACCCGAGCCGAATGCAGACGCTTAATGACTGAGCCACCCAGGCACCCCTACCTTAAATCTCTTTTCCCCTTTTTTCTGTCAAGTGAAACTCTATCACTTCTTAATTATTATCCATGGAAATGTTAAGAATTAATTACTTGTGGGGCGCCTGGGTGGCTCAGTCGTTAAGCGGCTGCCTTCGGCTCAGATCGTGATCCCAGGGTCCTGGGATCGAGCCCCAAATTGGGCTCCAGCCTGTTTGGCAGGAAGCCTACTTCTCCCTCTCCCACTCCCCCTGCTTGTGTTCCCTCTCTTACTGTGACTCTCTCTGTCAAAAAAATGAATAAAATCTTTAAAAAAAGGGAATTAATTACTTGTATATTAGCAACAAGGTAGGTAAATATCTGAATGATGAAGGTGAGTTTATCGGGTGGATGGTCAGTGTGCAAAAGTGAAATAACACAAGAGATGACAGGCAAGAAGCTATTTCCTGAATGGGAATAAAGTAAATAGAGGTGTGTCTAAGTGACAGTGTGAGGAATATGCAGTGATTGCTTTAGCTCTCGCATCTAGGATGGAACCTAAGGAGAAAAACTACGGAAACAGAACCCAGGAACTTTTCTCTCATTACTACCAAGATGCAAAGTATTGACAGAGCAGGACTTTGCTCCTAGAATTAAGAGGACTAGAAACATCTCTTCTCACACATTAGGCAGGATGTAAAGGCTGGACCAGGCTGACCCCTGGTGGAGAATGAGCCAGCCACTGCACTCCAAGAAGGTGGGCACAAAACTTTCTCCTTTCATCCTCATTCATTTATTAATTCAAAAACAACAGTACACTTACTATGTGTTAAAGGTAATACTGAGAAAAAAAAAAGGGTAATACTGTGGCCCTAGGGCACAGAAAACAAAGGATTTAAATCCCATTCCTAAGAATTTTTAAGAACCCATTTTAATCCCTATTCCCAAGAATTTAACAGGTAGAGTGCCTCTGTGGCTCAGTAGGTTAAGCATCTGCCTTCGGCAGGGGTCATGATCCCTGAGTTATAGGATCTGGTCCGGGATCGGGCTCCTTGCTTCTCTCTTTTCCTCTGACTGCCTGTCCCCTGCTTGTGCACTCTCTGTCAAATAAAAACAACGACAAACGAAAACACAACAACCCTAACAGGCAAGGGGCACCTACCTGGGTGGCTCAGTGGTTAAGGGTCTGCCTTCCACTCAGGTCATAATGGCAGGGTCTGGGATTGAGCCCCGCATAGGGCTCCCTGCTTAGCAGGGAGTCGGCTTTTCCCTGCCTCTGCCTACTCCCCCAACATGCTCTCTCTACTATTTCTCTCAAATAAATAAATAAATAAATAAATAAAATCTTAAAACACCAAATACATGAGCTACGCAGCTGCCTCTTTAAATGTTCCCTCTTCCCAGCAATGGGGAGAATGGGGAGTCCAGTTAGAAGGCCAATGCAATAATCCAGGGGAGAAATAATGTGATTGGGGTTCAAGGACAATCAGATATGTGAGATGAGGGAGACAAAGAAGTCAATGACTTCCAGGTTTCTAGCCTGGGCAGCTGGTTGGTTATGGGTTGCAACTCACAGAAGTCAGGGAACCTACGTGGAGGAGGAAGCTTGTTTAGGAAGACAAAGTTTAAGTTTTAGAACAAAGTAAGTTTTAGCCATGTTAAATTTGAGGCGACTGGCTGACTGGGGGAGTGGGGGTCAGCAACATCCAGGTAGAAATGTCTAATAGGTTGTTGAATATACAAATCTGCCAATGAGTAACGAAATATAGAGATTGAATCCTTCTCCAACAACCCTGAAAATACAAAACCAACATTTACAGTATTTACATATTATTATTTATTAAAACAACCTGCCACTTAACCTAGGGATCGCTTTTTGTCAGGTTGTATTCTAGGTTATTCTCTCATTTAATTTTTACCAAGGTCTAAAGGGTTATTATTTTTGTTTTACAAATGAAAACACTAAGGTTCGGAGAATTAAGTGATTTGCCCAAAGTCATACAGTGGAGCTGTGTTCGAATCCGATTATTGCTTAATTCTAAAACCTATACTTTTGATCTCTTGCTACTCCATCTTTTTAAAGGTCCTACTTGGTAAAAACGTGAGCAGCAAGCCCCTCAGAAAAAAACTAAACAAACTGTACCTACCAGGGCCTGACCTAGAGCAGAGTTCACTAAAATGGCCGCTCCCCCACCGGGCGCTGGCTCTCTTACGTCATCATACTGTGCGGCGGCCACTCGCGCACCACGTCGGAAAGGAGCTGGCGGGCAGATGGCGAGGTCTCAGGCCGGGGGGCGTGCCCAATTCATCCCTGGCGCAAGATGGCGCTGCCTTTTGCACGTTCGTTTTGCTTATGCCGCTGGGGAGCCAAACGATTGGGGGTTGCCGCCGCCGAAGCCCGCCGAGGTAAGTTTATTTCCTTTTACTCTCTTTTATCTCCAAAATGGCTTCCGTTATTCCCGGGAGCTCCTTTGGTTCATTTTCCCTCCCCATCTGCGTTGGTGTTGAGAGTCCAAACATGGGGCACAATCTTTTTTTTTTTTTTTTTTTAAATCCCGAGGGTCCAAAGGTCCATATTAAAGTGCCCCACTTTTGCCCGCGTGACATTCTGACTCTTTCCCATGTACTCGTGAACTCATGACTGCCTTTCAGATCGTAATGCGTATGTATCTCTACATGTGGGGTTCTAACCTCCCGTCATCATCCAGTCTCTCTGCTCTGCTCACAGGTTTCAGCTTCAAACTGGACGAAAAAACCGCCCACAGCAGCCTAGCGCTCTTCAGAGGTGACACAGGTGTCAAATATGGCATAGTGGGATTGGAGCCCAGCAAGTTGGCCCTGAATGTGGAGCGCTTCCGGGAGTGGGCTGTGGTGCTGGCAGACACAGCGGTCACCAGTGGCAGGCACTACTGGGAGGTGACAGTGAAGCGCTCCCACCAGTTCCGGATAGGAGTGGCAGATGTGGACATGTCCCGGGATAGTTGCATCGGTGTTGAAGATCGTTCCTGGGTGTTCACCTATGCCCAGCGCAAGTGGCACACCATGTTGGCCAACGAAAAAGCCCCTGTTGAAGGCATCGGACAGCCAGAGAAGGTGGGGCTGCTGCTGGAGTATGAGGCCCAGAAGCTGAGCCTGGTGGATGTGAGCAGGGTTGCTGTGGTCCACACGCTTCAGACAGATTACCGAGGTCCAGTGGTACCTGCCTTTGCCCTTTGGGATGGAGAGCTGCTGACCCACTCAGGGCTTGAGGTGCCTGAAGGCCTCTAGTATGTCCGTTGCTGGAGTCTCTAATCATGCTCTCAATCATTCTCTGAAAGTGTCTGAAACCTTTTAATTTTGCTACTGAATAGTGTCTCATTTTGGAAATGCAGTGTTGGGTTCTCTGTGCAATATCTTAGTCTTCTTCCTTTCCCATACCCTGTGAAAGCTGGGCATACAGCCACCCTTCCCCATCCCCAAACTACTGCTGATTTCTCAAGCTATCATGTGTGTACTTTGCCTGACTGGCTTCCTTCAGCTCCTCTGCCTCCTTGTACCCAGAATTTTCTCAGGCTTCATTCAGTCCTGGGGTGTTAGCTTTGAACTTTGAATTTATTCATCACTGTGATACCTCTGCCTCCCTTTGCCCCATTTAATCCCCCCTACCCTTGGGGGCACTACAGGATCTCTCCAGAGTAAATCCTTTCTACCTCTGGCTGGAGGAGTGGTGCATCAGTGACTTGGCCCTTTCTCTCTATAGCACATAGAGTCTGGGCTCTGGCTCCCTCAGGAAGTGCTTTACTGTGTCTGAATGAAACAGGGCCCTCCTTCCCCAGTACCTCAGTGCCAGACTCTCAGCCCCACACAGCTGCAGCTGTCACCACCCAGAGTCCATCTGCCTTAATCTGCACACCTCTGACATTTGGTCAATCTGCTAGAATCACTGGGCCAGTTAACAGCCATGACCAAAGGAGATAAGATACTTTTGCCACAGTTGAAACTTCCAGAGGGAGAAAGGGAGGCCTGAGGTCTTGCACAACCCATTTTGGGGCCTGCTTAGTCCCAAACCCTCATGTATTGCCACCTCTCCCTCCCCCAACCCCCTCCCCCCAACCTGACCTCTGGCAGGAGAATACAGTTAACCTACAGTAATATTTAGGGTTGAAGAAAACGTGGTGGGGTGAGTATATATGTGAAATAGGTATTCTCGGGCTCTGACCTTGCAGTTCCCTCTTATTCTACTTTCTGATGGTGATGTGGCTGGATACCCCTAAGGGAGAGGAATAAGAACTGGGTTTAACAACAATAATAATTTGTGTAATTAAAGTTTATTTGAGCACAAAATACTTTCTCTGTCTATAAAATTAGCAGTAGCAGCAGTACTTTCGAGCCAAGGAGGGCAGACCTGTCCAGACTGTTAAAGCCTGGTACATGGCTGTCCCACTTCCTCTGTGGACATATACCTGTGCATGGTGGCTAGGGCCCCTTTTCCAGAGTATCTCTGTCTCTCTCATGATGGTTTCTTTGGGGAGGGAGAGGGGACCTGGGCGAAGACCTGGGATGATTCTGAGTGGGCCAAACCATTAGGCTGTACCTCGAAGAAGCTCATCGTCTCCATGGATTGCTGTACAGCACGTGTCCACCAAGGCACTTCTCTAGACTCTGTCTGTCAGGGGAATGGGGCATTTTCACTCTCACAGAAAGCAGTGGCCTAAGTCTTGGTCCCCACTGAAGCAGTGTGGCTGTCCATAGCATGTTTGGTGGTTATGGACTGAGTGTGTGGCCAGCTCGTGCTTTTTCTCGAGCAGGGACCATGTGCATGTCCCTGGCTCACACCATGCTCTCTAAGTTCTCTTTGGACAGGGCCTCCGCTGCTGCCTCGGCCTGGGTCTCCGACGGTGTGTAGGAGTCCTGGTAATCCTGAAGCAGCTTCACCACCTCCAGGTGGTTGAACTGCACAGCATCATCCAGGGGAATGTTGCCCCACCTAAAAGGAACCGAGACTGGGATCAGGGAAAGAAGACAGCGACAGTGCTCTGGTCACACTACGTGACTGTGGTGGCTGGAGGGCAGAGGGAGAGAAGCTGTGCCCAGACTCCACACCGTCCCCCCTGCTGCCGCCACCTCCAATTTTAGCTTACTCTTACCTGTCCTTGACAAAAGGATTCACTTTGCAAGCTTCAATCAGGAACTTAACAACTTCAATGTGTCCTAGGAATATGAGCAGAAGGAAAAATGAGATGATATAGATCCTCAACCTTTTAACCTGTATGGTGTTAGCCATATAGACGTTGGCAGCTGAAGTCTGAACCAAGAGGTGGGGGAAAGGCCTCTTCCCATTTTGCTCCCTGTGGCAGCCAATAATAGTTGGCCTGAAGACTGCAGGGCATCTGGACAAAACTAGTTGCTGCCCCTGTAACCTTATGGGCATATACAATAGGGAGTACTCTTGGTAGAAAAGAAAGGGTCTTGGGGTGCCTGGCAGGCTCAGTCAGTAGAGCATATGACTCTTAATCTCAGGATTGTGAGTTCGAGCCCCACACTGGGAGTAGAGTTTACTTAAAAAAAGGGTATAAAGGGCGCCTGGGTGGCTCAGTGGGTTAAGCCGCTGCCTTCGGCTCAGGTCATGATCTCAGGGTCCTGGGATCGAGTCCCACATTGGGCTCTCTGCTTGGCAGGGAGCCTGCTTCCCCCTCTCTCTCTCTGCCTGCCTCTCTGCCTACTTATGATCTCTCTCTCTCTCTGTGTCAAATAAATAAATAAATAAATAAAATCTTAAAAAAAAAAAGGGTATAAAATATTTTTTAAAAAGGGGAAAAAAAGGGATCTTAAGATCTGGTTCCTCTTTTATTTAACCTTCAGATACCTTCAGCTGCAGCAACATGCAAGGCTGTGCGGGAATCATAGTCTTTCTGTTCCATGTCCATGGCTGATAAGGCAAACCTGAGGGTAGTGGAAAGCAGCTGGAGTTACCCAGATTAGTCTAGAATCACTAGTGTCCATCTAGTCGGAACCCCACTAGATGGGTTCCAGAAAAAATAAAACAGGCTCGCTAAGATCTGTAGACCCTGCATAATCATGTTCCACACCCAGATGAGACTGTTACTCCCAAATCAGACAGGGGTGTGATGCTTCCAGAAACATCACTGCCTACCCGTGGTAGGTGCCCAGCACATGTTTGTTGATCTGGTGATCTACTTGAGGCAGGGTGCTTACTTCCCTCCTAGGACTCTGCTCTTAGCACCCAGATTAATCATAACATGGCTGCCATTATTTAAATTCGTATCACATGGCAGCCACTGTACTTAAAACAATCTCATTTAAATGCAGTCTGTATCCATTCTAACTGTCTCTAAAGCTGAAGACTTTAACTATTTTGCTGTGTTGACTCCTAATGAGATCTCTGATCAGGAGTATTTTACTGTGCTTATTTGGTACCTTCGAAGGGCTGAGACATCTCCACTATAGGCAGCAAATAACAGGTTCACCACAGTCTTGTTCTGGAAAACAAATACCCACCTGAGATTAACTGTGACTTTGGGCTCACCCATGCTCAGCTCTGTCCTGTGACCCTTCTCCAAAGATGCTTAGCCAAGGGTATTGCTAAACCATTAATGGAATGTTCTATTCTGAAATACTCTTACAAGCCACCTGGGGTTTTCCTTACCCGAACTTCTCCCCCTTCACGCCGTGGGTCTAACTTTCGAGCACAGTGCCTCAGGTTGTCGTAGTTGTGGAAATTGAACAGAGACACCAGCTTCTAGAATTGTAAGCCAAAGAGGTCGATTATTTATTCCCTGCACTCACTAGGAGCTCAAAATTGTTTCATTTACTCATTCAAAATCATTAAGATCTTCAGGCAAAATAACTCACCTGACAGAAGCTGATGCCCCTATGGCTGTTCCCTAGCTTGTCCAATGGAGGTGACAGACACATCATTCCCATGACATTGGGCACCACTAGGAGGATGGCTCCTGATACAGCTGACTTGGCCGGCAGGCCCACCTTGGGGATAAAATTGAGACTGAGGATAAGCTAGTGGTGCCTTCAAGTCTGGATTAATAAGTTCGTCTATTCCAAATGACTGCACAGGCAAGGTCATGTCCACCTCAACCTCTTGGCTTGTTAGTTAGCTTCTGTCCTTACTCCTCTCTTTTCCTGTCTCCCTTAAACTCATGGCTTCAGTAAGTAAATACTTGTTGAGTGTCTATGCTGTGCCTGATGCTGCCCTAGAACTAGGATGGTCTCTTGACTTCATGCTGGTGGTAGGAGATGGACGATCAAGAGACAAAAGGAATCACAGCTTATGAGATAACACAGGAGGAAAGAAGCAGAGTGCTGCAATAGAGAATGCACTGGAAGGGGGGCCTACTGGAGACAGGATGGTCAGCAAAGCCTCTCTGAGGAAGGGACCTCTACACCAAGGCCTAGAGGAGAAGTGCCAGGTACATGGAGGGTGGCAGAAGCGGGGTTCAGAAGCCGCTACATCACGTATTAATGTATTTGAGGGACTCGGTGTGTTTGACTGACTCGCCTAAGGACTCTCAGCCCAACTGCCAGACTAGGAGTTACGAAGGAGAGGCAGGAACAAGCTTCCAGCCTCCACCTTCAGAGACTCCGTGTCCTCACTTCTTGGCTCCGGACCGGTAGCAAACGATGGCAGGGCTGGAAGCACTCACATGGAAGGCAAATTGGCCTGAGAAGTCGTACATGCCGCAGGAGTGCATGAGGCTGAGGGTGTTGCGCACTGCTTCAGCGCTCAGGACGCTCTCTCCTGTGATGGGGCAGATCCCGCCATTGGCCAGGGTGGCTGCCATGACACTGCCTGACTCACAGGTCACTTCCACTGAGCACAGCTGTAGAGACAAGGCAGAGGGGAGGGTGCAGTGTGGACCATGAACACCATGTTCTTGGGCACACGTTCTTAGCCTTCTGATCTTTCAGAAAGTTCCCCTGGTGTTTCTGAAGGACACCAGAACCACTGGAGAGGACGCATCCCTCATGTGGGTCAGAGCAAGGATGGTGGTCTGTTTTATTCCTTTGGCCCTGAGCTGAACAGCAGTGTGTGCTCACCTGGAAATAGAGATCGAGGGCTGCCATCATGTCCACCCCCTTAGGAAAGCACTGTAAGGAAGAAGAAGGGAGAACATTTCTTTTCAGGCCATCAGCAGACCCTGTCACACTGCCAGGATCTCAACCGAAGTCCCCAACCCCATGTGCCCTTCCACCAGCTGCAGAATTCGCAGGGATTTTCTCTATCAGCCTCTCCCAGTTACCTTCTTTTCCTTTAGATAATAGCCGATGGCATAATTCCGATCGCCTGTTTCCTTCTCTGACTGGAATCTGAAGCAAACAGCCAATTTAGTACTTGATGGTTGAGGGGTGGGTTTTAGGAGAAGGGGAAAAAATACCTTCCCTGAGAGAGACAGAACTAGATCACACGTGTCAAACTAAATTGGCCCCCAAATAAATCCTCACGGTAATCCTGGAGAAAACTACTGACCCTGAGCAAGCACTAGACAGAACTTTACTGTTAAGTGTGAAAAAGAAACCTCCAACCCCCAAATTGTCTAGTCATCTCGTTTGGAGAAACTGATGAGGTTCCTGGCTTGGAGAGGCTTGGCAAGAAGGGCTTGGGAATAAACCCTCACACTGCCTCTCTAAATACTAAATAGAAATGGAGCAAATTCTTTTACAAAGTAAACAAATGTCAGTGAATGGGCTCAGAGGAAGCTGGGTAGCCAAAATTCCCCTGGATTTCCTCCTCTTAAGGTTCTATCATCCCCCTTCTCTATGGCAAGTGCACATATCCCACAATGTATTCAGCCAATCCCGCAAACAGGGCCTTACGTGGCATTGCTGAAACCCATGTATTCGTTCCCAGCCATTTTGTTCAGATACTGTAATACCTGAAAGAGGAAAGGGGGCATGAAAGGTATCACATGGGTGAGAACCCCTACTGAACACATACTAGCCTGATGAAGCCTTCTAAATTTGTAAGTCATTATCCCAGCAGAGACTCAGGAGGCTTTCCCCTCTGAGGCCATAGATTCCCACGTCTCTGGAAATAAGGCTTCTAGTATGGGCTGGTGCACTATTAGAGTAGAATTAGAGCTGAGCACTGGGGCAGGTGGAGGGGACAACATGCTATGGAGAAAAGCAGCCAGGAGCTGAGTAGCAAGGGAACTTACAAAATCAAACTTCTCTGCTTTGTTACAGTCCATCTGCAGAGAGAAAGAGAGAGAGAGAGAGAGAGAGAGATGGATCAGCATTCCAAGCCTAGGATGATGACAGGGGAGTGTCAGGAGAACTTAGTGGAGTTTAATGTCTTACACTGATTTTGCCACTGGGAATATTTTATATTTTACAATGATTTTTTTTAACGACTGATATGTATATATTTTTTGGTATGCCTGAATATCTAATGATCTTAAAAACCAAGCCATTTAGATTTTATTATCAAGTAATGAGTACAGATAACTTCAGCCCATCCATGAGTCTCACCCATCTGAGTCTCACTTCCAATTCCATTCTCAATCCCAGGCCTCATCCCTGCCTCTTACTTCCATTGTCCTGAGTCCAGTCCTGTCCCCAAGTCCCACTCCAATTCCTGATCCCCAACCCCATCCCTTACAGCTCAGGCTGGCACCACACTTTATCATATCCCTGACTCCCATAGCTATCTCCAGCGAGATTAACAGGAATGGGATGAGAGGTGTGTTGCACAGAATATTGTTATTATAGATTATATTGATAACCAAAATAAAGCTGAAGATCTTAGCTGAGAGTCAGGTCCAATAAGGCCTACTGCAATGGGAATAGGATGAGGCAGGTGCGGGTTACAGGGCTGCAGGCAGAGGTAACCCAGGGCAAGGGAGAGTTTAAGCCTGGTCTCCCACCCCACCCCCACCACACGCCATTGCTTCCTACACATGTCAACTATAGTGTCAACATCATAGGGACATTGACACCTGAGTCCCTGGGGGGAGGGTTCCTAACACCACCTTCCTCAGGAGGGGCTGTGATTGGCTCTGGAATGTTGCTGCCCACACGGTTCTCGGGTTCTTGCTCAAGCCCTGGGAGACCTACAGCTGACAGGCCAGCCTGATGCCCTTGCTCAAGGCCAACTCACAGTTTCAGGTGACGTGAATAGCTGCCCTGGCCTGGCCATTCACCCTTCTTTCTGTGTCCCTCACCCAGAAGTGGCCAATCAGTGCCCAGTAGTGCTGTCCTCCCCCTGTATCTGGCATGTGGCCCTTGGTCCTAGGCAGGGGTCAAGACCTGCTCACTTCTCTAAGGGCCAGGAAGCTCTGGGCTCCAGACTCATGGGTGGGGGCAGAGGTATAGTTCCCTTTACTAACATCTTCAATATATGTGGTCGTTGCTGTGCCCTCACTGCCCCCTGGAGACCCTCAAAGGAATCAAAGACCCAGTAATCCCTCTGAAGAGCTGGGTAGATATGAGGAATATAGAAACAAGGGGATTTAGAGAACAGTACCTTCCAGAAGGCTAGGATGGCACTGACCTTGATCAGGGAGCTCACGACAATGGCACCAGCATTGACCATGGGGTTATGGGGGATTCCTGGGGAAATACAAACCACCCAGTCTTATTAGCCACTGTGCAAAGCCTCCTTTACAGCCTGCCCACTCTGCAGGCTAGACAAATCTTTCTTTGCTGGAGAGGATAAAATGACAAAACTGATCAGGAAGGTCAGGGAAACAAACAGGGCTGCAGGGGTAGGTGGGAATAAGAAGGGGGACATCTATGAGTCTGGTCTGAGCTCTGGTGGCACTCACCTTCCTCATTGAGAGAGAGCTTGTTGTAGCGTAGGCCACTGGGCTCCTTGCCCACAAACTTGTGCACGTAGTCAGTGCCGAGGGTGCTGATGGAGATGGCATAGGTGAGGGGCTTCACACAGGACTGCAGGCAGAAGGGAATCTTTGTGTGGCCCACGGAGTGCCTGCAGCAGACAGGTGCCGTGAAAAGGGTCAGCCTATGTTCTGCACCTGTGCCCTGCCTCCCCATCCTCTCACCCGGCATCTCACCGCTGACCATCCACAGTGCACAGGGAGACGCCCCACAGGTCTGGGTTGGATTTGGCCAGCTGGGGGATATAGGCTGCCACCTGGGCATGATTGAGGAGAGAAAACAGACAGAACGGGGATATGGATGTAGAGAGGGGAACAGAGCTGAGAGGTTCAGGGTCAGGAGACTCTTTTAGATAAAAGTGAGAATTCTGTCTTCTGCAGGGCAACAGGGTTCCCTCCTGCCTGTAGTTCCCAGAGACACCCAAGTCTTAAGTCCAAGAAAGCCTTATCTTTCTGTAGCCTTATTCCGATAGAGATGGCAGTAAAGCCATCTTTAGGTAGGTAAAAAGCCATCTTTAGAAGGTAAAAAGGAGAGAATTCTGGGGTCAGCTTCGCTTTTTGGGTCTTGGGCTTAATTACCCTATAGGTCTCCTTCAAAGGTCTGTTGAATCCTTCATGCCAATTGTCCCCTTTGGAACTTTGGCTTCCCTCCTCTGCTCTAGAAATCACATGTATAGAAATACATAAAACCCTTGTCCCCATTTTTAGAGATTCCGCTTCTCATCTCTCAATCATGGATTTCCAGCCCCCGGAAATTTCCAAGAAGCAAGGTATATCTGGCCCAGAGCCCTTGTCCCGCCCTTAGTCCCCTGGCCCTCACTTTGCCTCCAGTGAGCTCTTTGGCATCTTCAAAGATGCGATCCACATGGCTCGTGAACTCCTCAAAATCAGGAATGACAAACTTCCTTCGGAATGCCTGGGTCAGGAGCACAATGTTGCTGCTCACACACCTGGATCCCAGACACGATGGGGTTAGGGGGCTGGAGAGATGCAGCTGCGACTCACTCCGGAGCCATGGAAGTCAGGAATAAGGACAGGGTGAGTGGTCATTAGGTTTGGGACCAACAGCTGTATGACCTTTGGCATGTCACTTTATCTTTCTGTGTCTCAAGTTTCTTTTGCCCCTAAAATGAGAGGTGGCAATGATGTGGAAAGATAGCCCAAGACACAGTGTCTTAGGATATGAGAAAAAAATAAGTACCCAAATAATATGTACAGTGGGTCACCTTAATATTTTAAAATTCCTAAATCATATAAGTATATTTACATATATTCCTATATGTATGTAAATGCATAGGACATTATCTAGAAGATACCCATTAATCTGTCAACAATGTTTCCTTCCAGGAAAAGGGACTGGGGTTGGGGAGACAGGGAAGGGAGAACACATATTTCTATGTTGTTTGCACTTTTATAATGAGTATGTGAACATTCATATGTTACTTGTATAATAAATAAGTAATACAGTGAGGAGTTGGACTTGATCCAGTCCCCAGGAGCCCTCCCTGCTGTCATAGTCTATGTCCACAGAACAGTTCTGAGAATGGTGCCCTTGACGGTGGGGCCCTCACTTTTGGAAGAGATCTCGGTCCAAGAGGCCACCACTGCTGGACTCTCGAACCATGCGACGCATCTGGCTCATGCAGTCCCGGAGCCGGGGATCTGATGTCTGCAGTCCGGTGGCCTTCAGTGCCTTTAGGGGAAAGAAGAAGCCTGGTAAGGTCAACTACAAGGACAGTAATGCAATCCTAACCTTCTTTCCCAATGGATAACAATTAGTTCAACCCCAACTACTACGACACGTGGACCAAATGTGTTTGCAGACTAAGAAAGGAGGAATGGTGCAGGGTTGAAGGCTGATAAGAGTTTCCTGCCCTTTTTCATCAAGGCAGCTGGTTTCTGAACTCCTTGGATCAAAGTCTCACAAGAATATGGATTGAGTCAGAGGGTTTAATCTTTCCAGCCTGGAGCAGAGATGGGATTGCCTTATGAGCCTTGATATCTACTGCCATCTCCTACTTTTCAACCTCATGAGGCCCTACACTTGTCCTGTCCTCCTTTTTCTGCTTTGCAGAGATCCTGAGGGCTCAGCATTCTGAGAAGATAGAGAGGAACTTACGGTAGTGAACTTGTGGATAGGGATTCGTTCCTGTCCTTCAGCAATAGTGTAGAAGAGCAGATCACCCAGGCGGGATAGCATGCCACTCTCTGATGAGTCACTGTTTGGGGGCAGAGATAGGGAAGGAGGATAGGAACATGAGAACTGCTCCCTGCTTCTCCTCCTAGAACATGGCCTTATAAATAAGTAGGTGTCCCTGGGACACCAAAGTGGTTCAGTCGGTTAAGCGTCTGCCTTCCTCCAGCTCAGGTCATGATCCAGCTCAGATCATGTCCATGATCAGGGATTGGGGGGGGCGTCCCTGCTCAGTGGGGAGACTGCTTCTCCCTCTGCTCCTCCCCCTTGTGCTCACTCTCTCACTTGCTCTGTCTGAAATAAATAAAATCTTTAAAATAAATAAATACAGGGACGCCTGGGTGGCTCAGTTGGTTAAGCCTCTGCCTTCGGCTCAGGTCATGATCCCGGCATCCTGGGATCGAGTCCCACATCGGGCTCCTTGCTAGGCAGGGAGCCTGCTTCTCCCTCTGCCTGCCACTCTGTCTGCCTGTGCTCGCTCTCCCTCTCTCCCACAAATAAATAAATTTAAAATAAATACGTAAACAAACAAATAAATAGGTAAGTGTCCGCACTCTACCTCACTCAACCCTCCTGCCTGAATCATTTGATCTCTCCCTATACTTCCAGCTTTCACATCTTTCCTGGGAAATCTTAAATCTTACTCTCTAGCTTTCTTTTGTTTCTAATTTTCAGACCTTTATTTCTAGCTACCTTCTAGACACTTCCATTTCTAGATGTCCCATAGGCACTGCCAACTCAAAATGTCCAAACTTGATGTTATTTCACCTCCCTCCCTCTGCTCCTCTTCCTGTGCTCCCCATTTGGGTTAATAGTGGTATCACACACCCTGGTGTCAAGCTGGAAACTTGAAATCATTTGGAGAATTCCCACACCTTACATCCATGTTCAGTTGGTACCCCACATTATGGTAACCACCATAATGTCTCTCAAATCCACCCTATTTTCTTCTCCTATGCCAGCATGGTATAGTAGAAAAAAACAAATTTGCCCCTTAGAAGCTGTGTGACCTTAATAGGGTTAGTAAGTCAGATTATTTAATCTTGCTAAGCTTGCTTCCTCATCTGTAAAATAAGGGTAACAATGTCTACTTCGCACGGGGGAAGTAGGCTTACTTAACGAAACATTTTGCGAAAAAGTCTTTCACAAAGTAAATATTCAGTAAACCATGTTTCTTTATCAGCAGTCCATATTGTCTGTTCCCTGTTACTACACTCCCTTGACTTTCAACCCATCTTCCACAATGTGCCAGTTCTTTCTAAAACTCAAATATCGGGGCGCCTGGGTGGCTTAGTGGGTTAAAGCCTCTGCCTTCGGCTCAGGTCGTGATCCCAAGGTCCTGGGATTGAGCCCCTCAACGGGCTCTCTGCTCAGCAGGGAGCCTGCTTCCCTTCCTCTCTCTGCCTGCCTCTCTGTCTACTTGTGATCTCTGTCAAATAAATAAACAAACTTTTTAAAAAATATAAAAAAATAAAACTATCAAAAACCTTTGATAGCTCCCCATTGTCTACAAAATAAGTTCTTATTTCTTGGTATGGCACTCAAGGCTCTTTAAAACCTGCCAACAGGGGCACCTGAGTGGCTCAGTTGGGTAAGCATTGGACTCTTGGTTTTGGCTCGGGTCGTGATCTCATGAGTCATGGGATCAAGCCCTAAATCAAGCCCTGAGTTGGGCTCTGTGCTTGGTGGGGAGTTTTCCCAAAGAGTCTCTCCCTCTGCCTCTCCCCGACATGCACACACTCTCTCTCAAATAAATAACTTAAAAACAAAAAACAAAAAACAGGCCTTCCAACCTTCCTTTCCTATTCTCCACCGTGTCCTGACACTTCAGTTATGCCAGATAATAGGTAGGTGTCCAAATGGGCCAGGCATTGTCAGCGTTCCTGGCCTTTGCTTATGCTGCAACTTCTGTATGAAATGACATTTTTCTCCTTCACTTGGGACAGTCCTGCTCATCCTTCAAGGTCCAGATCAAATAATCTAATTCTGTAAAGGCTTCCTCAAACCTCCCAATATTGTTTATGCTGCTGGTATGACACAACCCACCATCTTATTGACAGAAGGATCTCCCTTGCTCCACTGTTAGGTCTTTGTGTGTGTGTGTTTTTTTTTTTAAGAGTCTATATTCATTATTTTTCTAAATTAGAAGTGCATTGCAAAATCTAAACAGATATGATATCTTGGATTATAGATTAAATTCAGAAAAGATGTAAAAAATTTTTTTTAAAGATTTTATTTATTTATTTATTTATTTGACAGAGAGAGAGATCACAAGCAGGCAGAGAGGCAGGCAGAGAGAGGGAGGGAAGCAGGCTCCCCGCTGAGCAGAGAGCCTGATGCGGGGCTCGATCCCAGGACCCTGAGATCATGACCTGAGCCGAAGGCAGCGGCTTAACCCACTGAGCCACCCAGGCGCCCCAAAATTTCTTTTTTTTTTAAAAAGATTTTATTTTTAAGTAAACTCTGCACTCAATGTGGGGCTCAAACTCGTGATATGGAGATCAAGAGTTGCATGCTCCACTGACTGAGCCAGCCAGGTGCCCCAAGATGTAAAAATTTCTTTTTTCTTTTTAAGATATAAAGATTTCTAAAAAAAAAAAAATATATATATATATATATATGTATATATACATAAAGATTTCTAATTCCAATTCTCCCAGAATTTTTTAAGGCTTTATTTCCCACACCTCTACCCATTTTGCCCATTCTCCCACCCCTCCCTCTTCATGCATCTTTATCTCCCTCTCTCTCTCTATATATATATAGATGTATATCTCCCTCTCTCTCTCTATATATATATATAATATACATCTATATATATATATTTAGATATATATAGATATACATCCCTCTATAAATTTTTGTCTTCCTAACATTGAGCAAAGTCCCTAACACATAGTGGGTCTTCAATAAAGAATTACCAAGTTACATTTCTAGGAAGCTTCCTGTTTCCCAAAATCTCTCTTTTGCTGGCTTATAGTGCTTAAAATTCCAGGTACTGAAGACTTCTTGGTTTTTATGAGTTCCGCTATTAATATGCCAACAAGTTTAGAGGAAATATTTTTTCAGATCATTCCAAACATGACAGGTATTTGAAATTAAGACCCTTTAAAACTCTTTGACCCAACAATTTGACTTCCAGGTATTTATCCTGTAAGTGTACTTACACACCTGCAAAGTAACATATTCACATTTATTGTATCGTTAGTAATAGTTAAGACTGGAAATGATCTAAATATGCATCAACAGGGAACTGGCTAGGTAAATGATGGTATATTCATGTAATGACATATTGTGCAGTATAAAAAAATGAAATAGAGAGTTCCTTAAGTACTGATATGGAATGATATCTAAGATGTCATATTGCTGCACATCAGGCTCCCTGCTCAGCAGGGAGCCTGCTTCTCCCTCTCCCACTCATCCTGGTTGTGTTCTCTCTCTCGCTGTGTCTCTGTCAAAGAAATAAAATCTTAAAAAAAAAAAGATGTCATATTAACTCAAATAAGCAAGCTGTTAGAACCATGTTCATAGTATGGTACTATTTATGTTAAAAGGAAAAAAATATACTTCCCTCTTCAGACACAAAATATTTCTAGAAGGATATATAAGAAACCTATTTAAAAAAAGAAAGAAATAGGGGTACCTGGGTGGCTCAGTGGGCTAAAGTCTCTGCCTTCGGCTCGGGTCATGATCCCAGGTTCTGGGATCATGCCCCGCAGCAGGCTCTCTGCTCAGTGGGGAGCCTGCTTCCCTTCATCTCTCTCTGCCTGCCTCTCTGCCTACTTGTGATCTCTGTCAGTCAAATAAATAAATAAAATAAAATCTTTGTTAAAAAAAAAAAAGAAAGAAACTTGTAAGTCTGATTTACCTTCCTCTAGGGTGATGAAGCAGGTGCTGGGCAAAAGGAGTAGGAGGGATATTGTCCACTACATATCATTTTGCATATTTTGAATTTTGAACCATATGAATATGTATATAGTATTTATTGAATATGGTATATATGAATATAGGCATACTATCTATTAAAACAATGCATTAAAAAATAACAAGTCTCTCAAGAAACTTGGCATAGATGATGCATGTACGTATTTAGGGCCAGGAGAATATCAGGAGAGGGGAATTTCTTTTTCTGAGGAAATCCAGTTGTCACATGAGGCCGGTGACTTTAGGGAGGACAGGATCCATGCAGTGATAGAAGAAGGATGAAAAAGCTATCTGAAGAATAACTCAAGAAGGCTATTATGTAGAACACTTTAGGGCGGGCCTTTCTGTGCCTGGAAGCTGAAGGAAGGCAGGAAATTATGCTGTACCACTGAGGTATCACAAGCCTTAAGTAAACTGCATACCCTTTGGCTCAAATATGGATTGATCTACAATATAATGTTGGGAGGGAACAAGGTGCAGGACAATGTGTACAGCATGATGAATAGAAAATAATATCAAAATGTATTTGCTGATACATGCATAAAATAACTCTAGAAGGTTATACAAGATATTGATGACAGTTGTCTCTGGGAAGCAAAATTTCCTAGGAATTTACTCTAAGAAATAATTGAGTAGATGCACAAGAATTTGCAGTAACCAGACTGAAAATTGATTAAATAAATTATGATGCCTCATACAATATAATCTCAAAATGGCTAAATAGCCGCCATTAAAATGATGATATCACACACACATATTCAATATTAAAAATTGCTTGTAGGGGCGCCTGGGTGGCTCAGTCATTAAGCATCTGCCTTCGGCTCATATCCTGGGAGATCGAGCCCCACACCAGGCTCCCTGCTCAGCAGGGAGCCCACTTCTCCCTCTCCAGCTCCCCCGTGCTTGTGTTCCCTCTCTCTCTCTCTCTCCATCATAAATAAATAAAATCCTTTAAAAAAAAAAGCTGTTTGTAAATGAAAAAGATAGGTTACCAAAAATATGAATACTATGATCCTATTTTTGTTAAATTTTATATATACATATATAAGGTATATATGGATATATATCGGGTTACCTCTATTATTGGGATCCTTTATTTTCTTCTTGATACTCTATCTTGTTTTTCTTTTATAACAAGAAATAAGAAAGCTAAATATTAAAAAACAAACAAGAACCCGAGTAACAGGGCATTTTCTCTTTTCTCCTTTCCTTTCCCCCCCTCAAAAACAAGAACCCCTCCCCATCATGGTATCATACTCCGAGAGCCCATGCCCTCCCAGTCCTTTCAACTCCTTCTGCCCAAGGGAACACCAGATCAAGGCCCTTACCACGAATTCCCTCGGAGCACAGACAATCAGAGGCAGGAGGATCAAGGTTCCCCAGAATATGTCTATCACCTGATTCCACTGGACAAGGAAGAGTGTGTGGGAGGAATCAGGGATACCGCTCACTCCCCATCCCGCAGAAGGTTTTAAGGTGAGGGAGGTTGAGGCATTGCGCTAGCCCACCATTTCTCTCTCATTTTGGGAAAAGTTGGAATAGAGAGTAGAATGGAAGAAGAGAGAGGGCTAATTTTTGAAAGTTCAATGTTCCACGTTTCCTTGAGAAGAGACACGTATAGCCTAAAAATTAATAAGTAAGTCATGCCTTACTGGTCTGTTACCTGTCAGGACAGAGGCTCCAGTGGTGGTGAGACAGTCAGTGCTGTGTCTGTCTGGCTACTTTAATTATGATGTGCGTGTCTTTCTGAATGTCATCAGTACATGTCAATGACAGGGAGATGGTCCATTTTTTGGTTCCTGCTATAACAGAGCAAGAGCTACTTGGGCAGTGTCTACGTTGGCTTCTGGAAAGGACAAAATTTCCTGCTCAGCTCTGTCTGCATTTCGGAGAAAAAAGAGGCTCAGCCACCAAGTGTTCCTGGGTGGTGGAGGAGAGGGTGGTGGAGGAGAGAGGTGCAGTCTCTGGGGCAGAATAATAGCCCAAGGGAAGCGAACCTTTTATTATTATGATTTCTTTGTAAGAGAACCTTTTAAATCGGGGAGCCTGAGCAGCACAAACAACGGCTCTGACTGGGTCTGATTTGAGAAATCTGCATCTTGCGATTTTTTCCCCATTACGGCTTTCCTTATTCAACAACCAATTGGAAACTACCCTTATTCTACAGATTTGAGGGCCCTGACAACGCACACATCCAACACATAAGCAAACGACACATGCACATACCTGCGCACTAATAATACACGCGCATCACACATTACACGCCGAGGACATGCCGAACACAGACACACCATACAGCTGGACAGACCCAAGTACACCAAGACACGAGACGGGAGGCTGTTCCATACCCACTCATCCCTTAAAATACACCCGTGGACCTAGGAGGAGAGAGGGAGGGTGAGGATGCGCGGTGCGCACACGGCCCTGCACTCAGACACGTGCACCAAGCAACACTCCGCGCCCATCTGCGTTCCCAGTTAAAGTACGCACCTTGGACAGGCACCATCCCGAGGACCGACCTGCCCAAACGCCCTCCCGGGCGGACGGCATGTTACCGCCCGAGCGCGGCGGACCCAAAACCCCAAATCTAAAGGAAAAGGCATCGCAGGCTAGTGAGCGAGGAGAAGAGAGGGGAGATGAGATGCGCTCTCGGGGTAAGGGGACTCGGGAGCTGGCGACAACGACAGCGGGAGTAGCGAGCGAGCCTGTCCCCTGCCCCTGTCCCGCAAGCCTTACTGATCCTGGCGCTGCGGCTGGTGGCTGTGCGGCGTCTCCCTGCCCAGCGCCGCGGCCTCACTGAGGTGGTGGCGGACGCCCCCGCCAAGGAGAGGGCTCCGGCTCAGGTGACCCCAGCCTCCCAGCCAGCAGTGACTGCCGGCCCCGCTCAGCGCATTCTGCAGAGCCCTCATAGAGCGCATCCCCCCAGCGCGTCTCCCGCTCGGCCCGAGCGCCCGAGGAGTCTGAGCGCTGGTTGGAGGGAGGGGCGGAGGAATCGCGAACGCCGCAAGGTGGGGGGAGCTGGGTGCTGGAGTGCGGAGCCTAGGATGTAGAGGGGAGGGGAGGGGCCCAGTGGGTGGGGTCTCGGAGCAGGGGGAGGGGCCGGTCCCTAAGTGTCTCGGACCACTGCGAAATGCACTCACGCCCCCCTAGACAGGGGATGGGCGAGGAGTGGATAGAAGAGAAAATGGGGGGGGGGGGGGGGGGCGTTTAGTGGGTGGTTTAAAAAAGGGCGGTGCCCGAAGGTGGGATGGACAACGTCCAGGTCCAATCATCGGGGAAGCAAAGACCTTGGGGGCGGAGAAAAGAGGAGGCTACCCAATGAGAGCAAGGCGGTGGGCCGTCCGCGAAAGCCCTGTGAATTCTTCGGTCCCCGGGCACCTTCGGGCGGCCTTGCGTGCGGACGTTGAGGGCGGGAAAGCCGAGGGTTGGGGCTTTGCTAAGTCTGGTGAGCTCGCGGAGGACGCGGCGGCGTTAGAACGATGGCGCTCTCGGAGAGAGAGGGGAGGAGTACCTGCCTACACTTGGATAAGAGTGAGCCCTTTTCAAGAGGCCGCCTAGTGACCTTCAGCATTCGAAGGCCAGACCCGAACACAGTAACCCGCCGCGTCGAGCGGCACGGAGGTCAAATGAACGCCTCGTCTCCGGCACGCGGCCTTGGTGAGTGAGGAGTCAGATGGCCTGGCCGGAAAATAGCCTGACCAGAAGCAGCCCCGGGCACTTCAGGGAGGGCCTGAGCTGGATGAAAAGGCCATCCTGATGGTTACTAGGTTGCCTGGGTTCTCATTTCAACTCTGACAGCCATTTGGCGGCTGTTTAGGACTTGCATATTCTTGACTGGGCCCTTAACACATTTTATAAACCTTTAAGTGCTCCCAAGATTTTAGTTATTTTAATTGCTTGCCCCTGTATTCCTTACGGAAAAGAGGTGATCTAGAAAAGGAATTTTGAAAACTAAGGAAATTTATCATTTGCAACTAGGAAAACATTCATCTGTGGTTTCGCAGTGCCTAACACAGCATCTATGTTTAATAGAAACTCTGTAAATATTAGCTACCATCTAGTGCTTATGGTGGATTTTATATGGTCTATCGCTCCCACTTACCAGAGACTTCAGAGTAGTTACAGTTAGTCCCATTTGGAAGATGAGGAAACTAAGACTCAGAACTGGAACTTATTTGAATAAGGTAACCCAGTTGTAATTTAATATCAGAGCCAGGAAGCAGACTCAGGTAAGTCTCTGACTACTAGGCTTTCTTCATCATGAAGCTCTTCCCAAAATTAACCAACTGAACTGGATTATCCCAGGAAATGATCCTATCCTTAAAGGAAGCGTTTTATGTGAGAAACGTTATGGTAAGGTACTGGGAGTTGTCTAGAGGTTGTTGGGATGACAACCTTTTTAATTAAAAAAAAAAATTTTTTTTTAGGAGCCCCTGGGTGGCTCAGTTGGTTAAGCAACTGCCTTTGGCTGGGGTCATGATCCTGGGGTCCTGGTATCAAGCCCCATGTCAGGCTCTTTGCTCAGCAGGGAGCCTGCTTCTCCATCCCCATCTGCCTGCTGCTCTGCCTGTTTGGGCTCTCTCTGTCAAATAAATAAATAAAATTTTTAAAAATTTGTAATTTCTCCATCTAACTTGGGGCTCGAATTTACAACCCTGAGATCAAGAGTTGCACACTCTACCTTCACTTTTCACTTAGGGATTAAAATAAGCATCAAGGGCATTTGGGAGAATAAATATCAAAACCATTGTCTGGTGTGTTTTTTAGAAAGGCAGTTCTCCTTTGCTTTGGTTAGGAATGGAGGGGGTTTTTTTGGGTTTGAAACCAGATAGAGTGACCTTTCTTTTGTTTGTTTTGCCCTCTGGCAGTCATACCATATCTGCCCTATCTCTCCTATTGGGACTCTCTAACTCAGGAACTCTAGCTTGCTCTCAGCTGCCTCCTGCGTGGCTTTGCCCATGACTTTAAGAATGTTCTGGTAGGGGCACCTGGGTGGCTCATTGGTTAAACGTCTGTCTTCAGCTCAGGTCATGATCTCAGGGTCCTGGGATGGAGCCCAGTTCGGGCTTCCTGCTCAGCAGGGTGTCTGCTTCTCCCTCTCCCTTTGCCCCCCAGTACTTGATTGTGCTCCCACCCCCTCAATAAATAAATAAATAATTTTTTAAAAAGAGAGTTCTGGTAGTATAAACTCAAGCCAGCATTAGTTTTTCCAAATATAATAAAGCTAATCTTATCCTTTTCTCACAGGAATGTAATTTCTCTGAAGTGTTTTAAGCTGTCAAGAAAGAGATACCATATGTTAGGGATTTCTGAATATTACCTAGAAGTTATTTGCTTCCTTTTATTTCCTCCCCCTGCTTTTATGAATTAGCCTTAATTATAATCAGTAATGAGGTCCTCAATCTTCTTCCCAGTTCTGTCTGACTAGAGGAACCTGTTGAGCAGTGAAGTAAATCTACCTGTAGAAGGCAAGGTTCTTAGCATATAGAACTAGCTTCCAGCTACCCTTTGACCTTCAGTGTGATTCTTCCACATGAGGATGGAGCATGAACTAGTGACTTGGGAGACCCACAATATTGTGTAAAGTATAAAATATTCAAGAAGAACAAGTTTGTCATTCCAGGTGGTTAAAGCTTGGCAGTGTCAGCACCTTTTTTTGTTCCTGATTTGAAAAGGATCCATCTAGTTAAATCTGTGCAAAAGTATTAGCCAACTGTGACATGGCTAGCTAGAAATGAGGCTTTTCATAATGTGAAAGAAATCCTCTGTCATGTCTAATAGTAGGTTTTTAGGTCAGTCCCTGGTTCTGCCAGAGTTTTGTGGTGTATGGGGGAGGATTGGTCTTAATGATTTTGAAGCTAAATCAGAAAAACTAAATCCTTTGTGATACGAAATTGGAAACTTGGTTTGTGTTTGGGGAATGTGCTTGTTATGATTTACAGATTCTCATTCGTTCTACTCTTTAGATTGTAGCTCGACTATTAGTGCAAATGAAAGATTTCACATAAACTTTTTTTTCATAAATCTTTGTCCTGCTAATGTTATTGGTGCACATGCCTTCCTGCTTTAGTTTTTCCATTTGCAAAAGATAATCTGGTTAAATATTACATATTTATATATATAACATATGTATGTATATGTATCATATATATAAAATAATACTGGTTAAAATATAAGTCCTGGGGGCTCTGACATCATCATCTTCCATTCATTCAGTGAGTATTTATTCATTGGCCTATCGTGTGCTGGCCTGGAGCTAGGAAATCCAGACGTAAAGCAAAAACAAACAAAACCATTTTCTGACTGTTGGAAGAAATGAGAAGGCAGTGCTTGGGATACCTGGGTGGCTCAGTCAGTTGAGGGTCTGACTCTACATTTTGGCTCAGGTCCTGATCTCAGGGTTGTGGGATCAAGCCCTGGGTCAGGCTCCAGGTCAGTGAAGAATCTGCTTGTCCCTCTCCCTCTCTTTTCCTCGCTCCCCCCCCCCCAAATCACATGCTGGTTTGCTCTCTCTTGAGTAAATAAATAACTTGATGTTAAACCTTATGGAGTAAATGAAATTTCATATAAATTCAGATGTATCTATAATCTATCCCAGTGTATGTTTCTAATTCCTGTTCAGTTTAATAATTACAAAACTAAATTTTATAAGACTGAAAAAATATACACATGAGGATGTGAGAAAAATCATAATATATCACCACACTGGGTCAAATTTACAATGCCTAATACATATTGTCTCTGTTTTGCCAAATCTCTCTGTAAATTGGTTTCTTTGATGGCCATAGAATAGATTATAGCAAGTGTGAATCATTATAATATGCTAAGAGAATATAAATTTTGCCAGGGACCCTAAAAGATTTAAAAAAACTCTTTTTTTAAAAAAAAGATTTTATTTATTTGTCAGAGAGAGGGAGAGAGAGCATAAGCAAGGGGAGAGGCAGCCTCCCCGATGAGCAGGGAGCCCAGTGTGAGATCTGTCCCAAGAAGGGATCATGACCTGAGCCAAAGGCAGATGCTTAACTGACTGAGCCACCCAGGCGTCCCTAAAATAACCTCTTAATAGACTAAAGCAAATTTGAAAGAATTTGAAACAGCAAAAAGAAGAAACCTTTAGTGGATGGTTGTGGTTGGTAACATTTTTTAAAAAGATTATTTATTTATTTATTTGAAAGAGAGAGAGAGAGACAGCAAGATAGGAAACAGAAGCAGGAAGAGTTGGAGAGAGAGAAGCAGGATTCCTGCTGAGCAGGGAGCCCGATGCAGGGCTTGATCCCAGGACTCCGGGATCATGACCTGAGCTGGAGGCAGAGGCTTAACAACTGAGCCACCCAGGCGCTCCTGGTAATTTTAGTACTTGTTTTTTTAACCTAAAGAACATGAAAGATGTTTTCAGAATCTTGTGTTACCACACAGTAAACAAAACCATTCTCTAAAAAACTACGTAAACTTAATTTTAACCACATTCATCTACTTACTCCATAAACTATAATTTCTAAAGATTTTATGTAATTTGAAAAATTTTACATTATCCACTTTTTTTTTTTTTTTAAAGATTTTTATTTATTCATTTGGCAGACAGAGATCACAGGTAGGCAGAGAGGCAGGCAGAGAGGGAGGAAGGGAAGCAGGCTCCCCACTGAGCAGAGAGCCCGATGTGGGGCTCGACCTCAGGACCCCGAGATCATGACCTGAGCCGAAGGCAGAGGCTTTAACCCACTGAGCCACCCAGGCGCCCCACATTATCCACTTTTGCCTCTCAGTTTGCCAAAGCCGCTATTATAACTCTCTTATTTTGCTAAATTTTTAGAGGAAACAATTTTAATTTATTTATTTTTTTTGTTTTTCAGGTTTTTATTTAAATTCCAGTTAGTTAACAGTGTGTTACTAGTATCAGGTGTAGAATTTAGTGACTCTTCACTTAACAACACCCCGTGCTCATCTCAGCAAGTGTCCTTCTTACTATCACCTGTTTAACCCATCCCCCTGCCTATCTCCCTTACGTAAAACAATTTTAGATTATCAGGTAACATGTATAGTAACTACCACTTAGGTAAGAGATTTTCAAGGGTAAGTGTATTTATTTGCTTATTTGCATTTATTATTCCGGTTTAGTTCAGTTTAATTTAGATGAAAAAGTACAGAAGGTGCCAAATAAATTTATGATGTATGAAAATGATTATTAATATAATTGAGATTATTAAACACAGAAATTGGAAAAAAGTAATACATATACATATTTCTGTGATAGTTACTGACAATAGTGGTACTAGATTTAAAGTTCTTAGGTATTTTGTTTTGCACAGTTCTCATGTTATTTATAGCAGAATTAAAATAATTTAAAAACTAGGTTACTAAGGGCACCTGGGTGACTCATTTGGTTAAGCGACTCCCTTCGGCTCAGGTCATGATCCTGAAGTCCTAGAATCGAGTCCACATTGGGATCCCAGCTTGTTAGGGAGTCAGCTTCTCCCTGTGACCCTCCCCACTCTCATGCTCGCTCTCTCTCTCTCAAATGAATGAAATCTTAAAAAAAAAAAAAACCAAAACTTAGGAAACTCTATAGGATCACAATATTTAACAGCATTTTTATTATTGAGCATAGCAACTCAAGCAGGGGGAAAATACAGATTGTAAAACTTATAAATTAAAATTCATTGCTGGGACTATTTTATGATTTTATTTATTTACTCATCTGAATTTTGGTTCAAAATTTAGAAGGTACAAAAGGGCCTAGTATCCTCTTTCTCTAATAAAAGTGTCCCAATTTTGGGGTGCCTGGATGGCTCATTCGGTTAAGCCTCTGCCTTCAGCTTGATCCCAGGTCCTAGATTAAGCCCCATAGGGAGCTCTCTGCTCAACAGGGGGCCTGCTTCTCCCTCTCCCTCTGTCTCCTTCTCCCTCTTCCTGTGCCTGCTGCTCTGCCTCTTTGTGCACTCTCTCTCTGTGAAATCTTAAAAAAAAAAAAAAAAAAGGTTTCCCAATTTGGACAATATGTTTTATAGTTACCCTAGGTATTACAGTGCTGCAGTGAGTAATACTAAGTATCTTGTCATTTTGCAGGTTTGCAAATATAATTTGAGGATAAATTCCTAGAATTAGAATTGCTGAGTCAAAAGGTATATACGTTTGTAATTTTGATCTTGCTAAATTGCTTCCATATTGGTCATATCATTTTATAGTCTTACCAGCAGTGTAGGAGATGCTTGTTTTTCTGCCCTCATCTCAGGTGATTATCACTTTTAAAAAAATGTTTCCCATTCCAATACGTATGAAATCATTTCTAAGTGTTTGTATTTATTTTAACTTTTTATAAATTATGAGGTTGAGGATCTTTTTGTAAGTTTAGGAATTATTTGTTTTTTTATGAATTATATATTTCCCCATTTTCCGTTGGGTATTAGAATTTTGATATTGATTTATAGGAACTCTAAATATATTTTGGAAATTAGCCTCATATAAGATGAGTTGCATACATTGCCTCTCCTTATCCTGGTTTATCATTTGACTTTTGGTGTTCCTTTTATGGTTTTTGCCATGTAAGGATTTTTTCCCCCTTTAAAAAAAAAATATTTACTGAAGAAATCTCTACACCCAATGTGGGGCTTGAACTCACGACCCCAAGATCAAGAGTCACACACTCTTCCGACTGAGCTAGCCAGGTGCCTCAAATGTTGTATTTTTATATAACCCACTAATGATTTCCCAACTCTAACATAACATAAAATACAGTAAAAAACAAACAAAAACGTATGGGGGAAAAACAATGAGAAATGAGGACACTTAGTGAATGTAGATTACCCTAACTATGGGACAATTATTATTTTTATTTTATTTATTTAAGTAATCCCTACAAATGTTGGGCTCGAACTCAAAACCTCAAGATCAAGATTTGAATATTTAAAAAAAAAAAAAAAGAGTTACATGCTCTCCCAACTGAGCCAGCCAGGTGCTCTAAACTATGGGGAAAATGAAAAGAACAAGAATAGGTTGGAGCGCCTGGGAGGCTCAGTCGGTTAAGCTTCTGACTTCGGCTCAGGTCATGATCTCAGGGTCCTGGGATTGAGCCCTGAGTTGAGCTCCTCCCTTGGAGGGGAGTCTGCTTGTCTCTCCCTCTCTCTTTGCCCCTCCCCATGCTTGTGCTCTCTCCATCTTTCTCTCAAATAAACAAATCTTAAAAAAAAAAAAAATAGCTAGAGGAGAACCTAGATTTCAGGGAGAGTGCTTTTGTTTCTTACTTGTATGTATGTTTTTTATTTTTATTTTTTTTTTATTCTTTAAGATTTTATTTATTTATTTGACAGAGATCACAAGTTGGCAGAGAGGCAGGCAGAGAGAGAGAGGAGGAAGCAGGCTCCCCACTGAGCAGAGAGCCCGATGTGGGGCTCCATCCCAGGACCCTGGGATCATGACCTGAGCCAAAGGCAGAGGCTCTAACCCACTGAGCCACCCAAGTGCCCCGATGATTTTTTTTTTTTTTTTAATAAAAACAGGGGTGCCTGGGTGGCTCAGTGGGTTAGAGCCTCTGCCTTTGGCTCAGGTCATGATCCCAGGGTCCTGGGATGGAGCCTCACATCCGGCTCTCTGTTCTGCAGGGAGCCTGCTTCCTCCTCTCTCTCTCTGCCTGCCTCTCTGCCTACTTGTGATCTCCGTGAAATAAATAAAATCTTTAAAAAAATCATCAATATGCTGGAAAAGGTAGCTAGTAAGACAAAAAGGTTGAAGATAGATGAATACTACATGCTAAGAATATAGGGAGAAATAGGTAGAAAACTTGAGAATGGTAAATATTTAGAGTAACTGTTGTGGAGACTAAGAAAATTCTAGAGTCTTTTAGGATTGTTGGAAAATACTAAGAGCCTGCTGAGATTAGAAGATTTGTAGTTTAGACATTTATGCAGAAAATAAATACAATAATTTTATGTGGGAGTGCTGTGAAACATTCAAAGAATAGATAACCCGAATTTTACACACTTTGATCCAAGAAATTAGAAAAAAAAGGGAAACTTTCACAACTTGTATTGTTAAATTAGCATAGCTGTTGTTACCTCTACCCTCAACATGGGGTTAGAATTTATGACCCCAAGATCAAGGGTTGTATGTTCTACTGAGTGAGCCAGCCAGGCACCCCACTTAGTATCACTTTAAAACCAAAAGCACATAAGGATAGTATGAGAAAAAATAAATAACAAAGAAACAAATGTAAAAATCATTAAAACATATATTTATGGGCACCTGGGTGGCTCAGTGGGTTAAAGCCTCTGCATTCGGCTCGGGTCATGATCCCAGGGTCCTGTGATGGAGCCCCACATCGGGCTCTCTGCTCTGCAGGGAGCCTGCTTCCTCCTCTCTCTCTGCCTGTCTCTCTGCCTACTTGTGATCTCTGTCTGTCAAATAAATAAATAAAATCTTTTTTTTTTTAATGATTATTTATTTATTTGACAGACAGAGATCACAAGTAGGCAGAGAGGCAGGCAGAGAGAGAGAGAGAGAGAGGAGGAAGCAGGCTCCCCACTGAGCAGAGAGCCCGATGTGGGGCTCGATCCCAGAACTCTGGGATCATGACCCGAACTGAAGGCAGAGGCCCAACCCACTGAGCCACCCAGGTGCCCCAATAAATAAAATCTTAAAAAAAAAAAACCCAATATATATTTATGACCAAGTAGAATATATCTGAAGGATGTTAGAATGTTTTGATATTGGAAAATATGCATAATTAGCCACATCAACAGATTAATAGAGAAAATCTATTTGATCTTCCTGTTCATTGCAGAAAATGTATCTGATAAAATTAAATGCCTTTTCCTTCCCAAAACCCTTAGCAAAACAGACAAGAAAAGGAACATGGTCATAAACCTGATAAAGAGCTTATCAGGGAGGTTCCTGGCTGGCTCAGTCTGTACAGTCTGGGACTCTTGATATTGCGCTGGTGAGTTCAAGCCCCACCTTGGGTGTAGAACTGACTTAAACTTTCTTTTCTTTTCTTTTCTTTCTTTCTTTTTTTTTTTTTATCAGGGAACGCAGCCAATAGTTAACAAGTTCTGTTAACTATTTTATTAGACATCTTATTGCCCAATAAGAAAAAGAAAGAAATGGTATAAGGATTATAAGAAACAAAAGTGTCATTCACAATGGTATTCATTAGGAAGGTGAATGTATAGGTCAGTTGTTGGGGCTAAAAAGAGAATTCAGGGGCGCCCAGGTGACTGTCGGTTAAGCGACTGCCTTTGGCTCAGGTCATGATCCCAGGCTCCTGCTCAATGGGGAGTGTGCTTCTCCCTCTCCCCCTGTCCCTGCTGTTCCCCCTGCTTGTGTGTGCTCTCTCTGTCAAATAAATGAATAAATAAATAAATAAATAAGAAAGATCTTTTAAAAATAAATAAAAATAGAGAATTCAGGGGCACCTGGCTGGCTCAGTTTGTGGAGCACGTGACTCTTGATCTTGGGGTTGTGAGTTTGAGCCTCACACTGGGAGTAGAGATGACTTAAAAAAATTTTTTTTAAATATATTTAATTGACAGAGAGATAGAGAGCACAAGTAGGCAGAGCATCAGGCAGAGGGAGAGGAAGAAGCAGGCTGTCCACTGAGCAGGGAGCCCAGCCTGGGGCTCTACCCCAGAACCCTGGGATCATGACCTGAACTGAAGGCAGATGCTCAACCATCTGAGTCACCCAGGCAGCCCTAGTTAGAGATTTTATCATAAACAGATATCAAAGATTTTGTCAAATGTTTTCTACATCTACTAAGATAATCCATGAATTTTTTTCCTTTATTAATATGTCATATCATTACTTGATTTTTGGATGTTAAACAAGCCTTGCATTCCTGGAATAAATAGTAGTTGGTCCTGGTGTTATAAACTTCTTTATATATGTTTCAGAGTGCAGTTTACTAATATTTTGTTGAAGTGATTACCTTTGTATCCATAAAGGATATTTGATATTTATATAGTTGATCTTTTCTTATGATACTCAATCATTTTTCAACCTAATGGTCTTAGTAAACTTTTTTTTTTTTTTAAGTAATCTACACCCAACTTGGATCTCAAACTCATGACCCTAAGATTGAGTGTCTGATGACCAACTGAGCCAACCAGGAACTCCTTTGACAATCTTTGACAATCATTGCCTAGATCAATTGTTTCACTAAGGGTTGCAGAGTAAGTGGTGCTCTTCTGTCATTTCTTATTTATTATTTTGAATTCTTCTTTTAAAGAAGGACTTTGCTTTATCAACTAGGGATAATGGTTCATATGGAAAAGATAGGCTATTTGATTTGTTTCTCTTGCTAATTTTCAGAATAAGTTGGTTCCATAATATCCTTTAAAGGTGCTCAGTTAGACTTTTAAAAACTTATTATGAATTTATGAATTTTAATAATTTTGATGTGTTTACATTGTTGATAGTTTTTAAAAAAATTATTTTATTTTAATGCTCAAGTTGTCCTATCTTTTGACACTGGAAGTTCTATCAAGTTGACTCTTGAATCTTTTGACACAACCCTAGTAGTTTGTGGGGTTTTTTGATGGTTCACATTTTTTAATTTAAAATAAAAATACTGGGGCACCTGGGTGGCTCAGTGGGTTAAAGCCTCTGCCTTCGGCTCAGGTCATGATCCCAGGGTCCTGGGATCGAGTCCCGCATCGGGCTCTCTGCTCAGCAGGGAGCCTGCTTCTCCATCTCTCTCTGCCTGCCTCTATGCCTACTTGTGATTTCTGTCTGTCAAATAAATAAATAAAATCTTTAAAAAAAATTAAATAAAATAAAAATACTTGGGGCACCTGGGTGGCTCAGGGGGTTAACCCTCTGCCTTTGGCTCAGGTCATGATCTTAGGGTCGTGGGATCGAGCCCCCCATCATTGCATCATTGGGCTCTCTGCTCAGCAGGGTGCCTGCTTCCCCCTCTCTCTCTGCATTCTTGTGATCTCTCTCTCTGTTAAATAAATAAATAAAATCTTAAAAAAATTATTGAGATTTTCCAGTTTAATACAGAAAATGGTAGAGCTGGGTTTAAATTTCAAACTTCTGATCTTCCTATATACCTATGGACAAATGCTATGCTTTGTTTTTTTTCCCTGTATTTGCTAGAGGTTGCATGACCTATATTACCCAGGAGGCGGCAGTGTTATCTCAATATTCATTGAGAATTCACTTACCCATTGGATGTACTTAAATGGAAGTGGAAATTGTATTCTTTCAGGTAATTCTTTTTTTTTTTTTTTAATTAACATATAATGTATTATTTGTTTCAGGGGTACAGGTCTGTGATTCATCAGTTCTGCATAATTCACAGCGTTCACCATAGCACACACCCTCCCCAGTGTCTATCACCGAGCCACCCCATCCCTCCTACCCCTTCATTCCAGCAACCCTCAATTTGTTTTCTGAGAGTAAGAGCCTCTCATGGTTTGTCTCCCTCTCTGGTTTCGTCCCCTTTCATTTTTTCCTCTCTTTCCTCATGATCCTCTGCCTTGTTTCTCAAATTCCATATCAGTGAGATCATATGATAATTGTCTTTCTCTGATTGACTTATTTTGCTTAGTGTAATATCCTTTAGTTCCATCCATGTTGTTGCAAATGGTAAGATTTCGCTTTTTCGTTGGCGACATAATATTCCATTTGTGCGTGTGTGTGTGTGTATCACATCTTGTTTATCCATTCATCTCTAGGTGGACATGTAGACTCTTTCCATAGTTTGGGTATTGTGGACATTGCTGCTATAAACATTGGGGTCTTTCAGCTAATTCTTGAACATAAATTATGTTATAATTTTAAATTAGCCAGATAAGGGTGCTTGGGTGGATCAGTTGGTTAAGCGTCTGACTTTGGCTGAGGTCATGATCTCGGGGTCCTGGGACTGAGCCCTGCAACGCTGGGGTCCCTGTCAGTGGGGAGTCTGCTTCTCTCTCTCCCTCTGCTGCTATTTCTCTCTCTCGAATAGATAAAATCTTAAAAGAATAAATTAACCAGGGGTGCCTGGGTGGCTCAGTTGGTTGGACGACTGCCTTCGGCTCAGGTCATGATCCCAGAGACCCGGGATCGAGTCCCGCATCGGGCTCCCAGCTCCATGGGGAGTCTGCTTCTCCCTCTGACTTTCTCCTCACTCATGCTGTCTCACTGCCTCTCTCTCAAATAAATAAATAAAAAAAATCTTAAAAAGAAAAAAAGAATAAATTAACCAGATATTGTTATATGCTAGGGATATAGTAGTGTACACGAAATAGTTCCAGTCCCTGTCCTCATCAAGCTTATGCTTCTGGTAAAACCTCCAAGTGACTAGTGTCCTTATAAATAATGTAGATTGATATATTTTTTAAAAGATTTTATTTATTTATCTGACAGAGATCACAAGCAGGCAGAGAGGCAGGTGGCGGGGGCGGGGGGGTGAGGAGCAGGCTCCCCACTGAGCAGAGAGCCTGATGCAGGGCTGGATCCCAGGACCCTAAGATCATGACCCGAGCCGAAGGCAGAGGCTTAACCCACTGAGCCATGAGGCACCCCATGTAGATTGATATTTTAAGAACAATTTTTTATATTCAAATCTTATGTTTCATCTGAGTTTCAGGATATGATACAAGTTAGCCCCAGAAGGAAAGCAGAATTCAAGCAAATTACTTTCTAAAAATATAGTAAATCAGACCTCAAGTAGAATATCAAACACTTAATTAGCAGTACTTCCCAGCAACTGTAGGTTTTTTTTTTAATTATTAAGCTTTGTATTTTAATTCCAGTGTAGTTAGCATACAATGTTATAAAAAAATAGTGTTATTTTAAAAAAAATTTTATTTATTTATTTGACAGAGAGATCACAAGTAAGCAGAGCAGCAGGCAGAGAGAGAGGGAGGGGGAAGCAGCCTCCCCGCTGACCAGAGAACCCGATGCAGGGCTCAATCCCAGACTCTGAGATCATGACCTGAGCCAAAGGCAGTGTTATATTAGTTTCAGGTGTATAATATAGTATAGTATAGTATAATATAGTGATTATACAATTCTTACACATTACTCAGTGCTTATTGTGATATGTATATTCTTTAATCCACAGCACCTGTTTCTCTCCTACCCTCCTTCCACCTCCCCTATGATAGCCATCGGTTTGTTCTCTATAGTTTAAGGATTCTGATTTTGGTTTGTATGTGTCTCTCTTTCTCTTTTCTTTTTTTTACTTTGCTCCTTTGTTTCTTCAATTCCACATATTAATGAAATCATATAGTATTTGTCTTTCTCTGACTGATTTATTTCCTTTAGCATTTTTAAAAAAGATTTGATTTATTTGAGAGAGAGAACGAGAGAGAGAGAACATGAGAGGAGGTAGGTCAGGGGCAAAAGAGGACTCCCTGCTGAGCAGGGAGCCTGATTTGATTCTGGACTTGATTCTGGGACTCCAGGAGTGATCTGAGCCTCAGGCAGTTGCTTAACCAACTGAGCCATCCAGGCGCCCAATTATTTCACTTAACATTATACTCATTAGCTCTCTCCATGTCATTGCAGATGGCAAAATTTCATTCTTCTTATGGCTGAATAATATTCCATTATATATGCATACACCACATCTTCTCTTTATCCATTCATCAATCTATGGACACTTAGGGCTTCTTCCATAATTTGACTATTGTGAATAATGCTACTGTAAATAAACATAGGGGTGCATGCATCCCTTTGAATTGGTGTTTTGTATTTTTGGGGTAAATACTCAGTAGTGCAATTAGTAGATTGTAAGGTAGTTCTATTTTTTAACTTTTTTTTTTTAAAGATTTTATTTATTTATTTGACAGACAGAGATCACAAGTAGACAGAGGGGCAGGCAGAGAGAGAGGAGGAAGCAGGCTTCCCACGGAGCAGCGAGCCCAATGGGGGACTCGATCCCAGGACCCTGGAATTATGACCTGAGCTGAAGGCAGAGGCTTTAACCCACTGAGCCACCCAGGCACCCCTATTTTTTAACTCTTTGAGTAACATCCATACTCTTTCATAGTGGCTATACCAGTTTGCATTACCACCAACAGTGCACGAGGGTTCCTATTTCTCCACATCCTCATCAACACTTATTGAGTTTTTTATTTTAGCCATTCTGACAGGTATAAGGTGATATCTCAGTGTGATTTTGATTTGCATTTTCCTAATGATTAGTGATATTGAGCATCTTTTTGTGTGTCTGTCCAAAAGCTGTAGTTTTCTACAAATCTTGTTTCCATTATAAGTGTATTCCTAGAAATATTGTCCATTATGCAATTTAATAATAGTCCAAAATATTGTTCATCACTGCTACTTGACATAAAGAGTTGGTTTGAGGAGAATAGTTGAACTTTCACCTCTGGAACCATAGGATTATTCCTTTTTTACTTTTGACCCCAAAATAGATTTTTTTTTTAAGATTTTATTTATTTGTCAGAGAGAGAGAGGGAGAGTACAAGCAGAGGGAGCAATAGGCAGAGGGAGAAGCAGGTTCTCTGCTGTGCAGGGAGCCCAGTGTGGGACTTGATCCTAGGACCCCGGGATCATGACCTGATCTGAAGGCGGACACTTAACCAACTGAGCCACCCAGGCACCCTCCCAAAATGTATTATTTAAATTCTTTATCAGAATTTTTATTTTTATTTTTTAATTAAAAAAATTTTTTTTAATGTAGGCACCATACCCATGTGGGTGCCTGAATTCATGACCCTGAGATCAAGAGTCTCATGTTCCACAGACTGAGCCATCCAGGGTCCCCATTAGAATTTTTAATTTTATAGACAAATCAGATTGGTATGGAAAGGAATTTGTTGTTTTTGTTGTTGGTTTTTTTTTTTTTAAATTTTATTTATTTACTTGAGAGGGAGAGAATGAGAGAGTCAGAGCACAAGAGGGGGAAAGTCAGAGGGAGAAGCAGACTCCCCACCAAGCAGGGAGCCCGATGCAGGACTCGATCCTGGAACTCCAGGATCATGACCCGAGTCGAAAGCAGTTGCACAACCAACTGAGCCACCCAGGTGCCCTGTTTTTGTTGTTTTTAGAGATTTTATTTATTTATTTGACAGATAGAGATCACAAGTAGGCAGAGAGGCAGGTAGAGAGAGAGGGGGAAGCAGGCTCCCCACTGAGCAGAGAGCCCAATGTGGGGCTGGATCCCAGGACCCCAGGATCATGACCTGAGCCGAAGGCAGAGGCTTTAACCCACTGAGCCACCCAGGCGCTCCAGTATAGAAAGGAATTTGAATTGAGAAACAGAAAGTCTGGATTCTGGTGTCAGTTATGCCATTGTTTGACTGCCATGATCTTTGCAAGTGAGTTTACCTCTTTAGTTTTTTTGTGTGTGTTTTTTTTTTAATTTTATTTATTTGAGAGGGAGGAAAGAGAGCAGGGTGGAGCAGCAGAGGGAGAGGGCAAGCAGACTCCATTATGAGCATTGATCCTGTTTTGGGGCTCAATCTCAGGACCCCGAGATCATGACCTAAGCTGATATCAAGAATCAGACTCTCAACTGAGCTGCTCTGGCACCCCTCTAGGTTTGTTTGTTTGTTTGTTTTTTCTCTGAAAATGAGAGAGGAGAAAGGAAAGGAACTATGCAGTTAATTAGTATTCTGACTCTGTATCATCCTCACAGTTTCACACTTTTTGCAGTGTTAGATTTAACTATATGAAATTGCCAGTATTGATCTATTTGAAGACATTCATATTTGACCTAAAGAAACAACCAGTTCATTTGTTCGCCTAATTGTTGAATTCAGTTGTGGGGATCATCTGAGTTATTTATTTTAAGGATAGCTGAGGCCAAGTAAGATTAATGTGTCAGGTGTAAAGGAAATATACATTTAGAGGATATAATACTACCATAAAATCAATGTAGTTCATTCTGGGTATACATAGAATCCAGTCTAGTCTATTCTTTCTATATTATGCTAATTTTCTGACCCAGTGATTCTAGATGATTTGACTCCTGTATTTATTTAGTGTCTGGCAAAGGAGAAGTCTATTTGAAAATTTTGGTAGGGGGTACCTGGGTGGCTCAATGGGTTAAGCCTGTGCCTTCGGCCCAGGTCATGATCTCAGGGTCCTGGGATTGAGCCCCACATTGGGGGGGGGTCTCTGCTCAGCAGGGAGCCTGCTTTCCCCCCTCTCTCTGCCTGTTTCTCTGCCTATTTGTGATCTCTCTGTGTCAAATAAATAAATAAAATCTTAAAAAAAATAAAAAAATTTTGGTAGGCTATTCCCTATAGTAATTTTTGGCCAAAACTACCTGTTGCTGTAGGAGAGGAGAATGTACTATAAGTACTCATATTGAATCTGAGGTAAATAATTCTTCAAAGCTGTCTTTTTCCTGTTTTCCAGTGGACTGACTCAAGGAGTTAAGCCAGACTTCCCCAATTTCTAGTTTAAAGGCAATTTTGTCATTCCATCCTCTGTCAGAAGGTGGTAAACTTTTCTTTGTTGTTTGATGTAGCTCCTTAAGTTTTCCTTCCTTTTTTTTTTAATATTTTATTTATTTATTTATTTATTTATTTTAAGATTTTACTTATTTGACAGAGAGGGAGAGAGATCACAAGTAGGTAGAGACGCAGGCAGAGAGAGAGAGGGGGAAGCAGGCTCTCCGCTGAGCAGAGAGCCCGATTCGGGGCTCGATCCCAGGACCCTGAGATCATGACCTGAGCTGAAGGCAGAGGCTTTAACCCACTGAGCCACCCAGGTGCTCCTATTTTATTTATTTAATTGACACACAGAGATCACAAGTAGGCAGAGAGGCAGGCAGAGGGAGGGGGAAACACCCAATGTGGGGCTCGATCCCAGGACCCTGAGATCATGACCTGAGCCGAAGGCAGAGGCTTTAACCCACTGAGCCACCCAGGTGCCCCTTAAGTTTTCCTTCTTAAGACAGCTTGTTGTGGGGTGCCTGGATGGCTCAGTGGGTTAAAGCCTCTGCCTTCAGCTCAGGTCATGATCCCAGGGTCCTGGGATCAAGCCCCGCATCGCATCGGGCTCTCTGCTCAGCAGGGAGCCTGCTTCCCTCTCTCTCTGTCTTTGCCTGCCTCTCTGCCTACTTGTGACCTCTGTCTGTCAAATAAATAAATAAATAAATCTTTTAAAAAAAAGATACCTGTTGTGTTGGGGTGCCTGGGGCTTAGTCATTAAGTGTCTGCCTTGGGGTCATGGTCCCAAGGTCCTGGGATCAAGCCTCAAGGCTCACATTGGGCTTCCTGCTTGGCCAGAACCCTGCTTCCTCCTCTCCCACTCTGCTTGTGTTCCCCTCTCTCACTGTGTCTCTCTCTGTCAAATAAAAAAATAAAATCTTAAAAGAAAAAAAAAGGGGGGGAAGGTGATATTAAATAACTCTTTTTTTTTTTTTACTTCTTCCTGAGGTATTACCTCATCTTTTTACCATGAAATAAATTAAACCTTTTGGTATCTTTCCATTTTCTAGTCTTTGAGCACATAAATTAATCAAGGAGAGGAAAGATAATTCACAGGAGACTATTAGCAGCAAGGGCAGGGGGGAAGTATCCTTGGCCCTAATATACCTTGTTGGGGTTTCTGAACCAAACCCAAGAGTTTTGCTAGCAAACTGTCCTTGTCTCACTGCTTTCATATGCATGTTCTCCATCACCCTGTCTCCGGGTGAATGTCTTTCTACAGGGCCTAGCACATCTGCAGGTGATAGGTTCTTTTGAGTTCTCTACCCTGATGTGGAGGGCTTGATAGTTGCATGCAAGCATCTTTCAGTATACGAATCACAGTGGATCTAGTCCTAGATCCTTTACTTGAGACACTTATTTCAAAGTGTTGTTTTTCTGGAGAAATAAAAAATGAGGCTCTATTGAATCAGAGGTGCAAATGTCTCTTTCCAAGACAAATGTCTAATAACTCCCATTTTACTTTTTCCCCTCAGAACAACTCTTGAGTGCTGGGCCCATGAGAATCAAGAATTGGAGAGGCATTGAGTAGATCTTGAAAAATGTGGACCATATAATGGGCAAAGCAGGTGGGTATGGGTGTGAAACACACTGAAGAAATGGGATTCTTCCTCCTCTCCTGTGTCTCCTGAGTCTAACCATGGAACTCTATTATTACATTCTCTATCACTTCCACAAAATTCCATAACCTTCTTTAAAAAAATACTTACCAGCGGGGCGCCTGGGTGGCTCAGTGGGTTAAAGCCTCTGCCTTCGGCTCAGGTCATGATCCCAGGGTCCTGGGATCGAGCCCCACATCAGGCTCTCTGCTCAGCAGGGAGCCTGCTTCCTCCTCTCTCTCTCTGCCTGCCTCTTTGCTTACTTGTGATCTCTGTCAAATAAATAAATAAAATCTTTAAAAAAAAAATACTTACCAGAGTAAAGGACATAGCTTACAGTCTTGTTAGTGCCATTTGAATAATTAACCTTTAGCATCAGTTCATAAACCTAGGTCATTTTTACTTCTGTGACCCTGAGAAGACAGACTATAAAAACCTAGGGTTTGTATTAGCTCACATAAAATAGAATTTATTTAATTGGATTCTTCTTTATCTCCCTTCTATTTGATAGATTGTCTACTTTTACTTTATTTTTATTTTTATATATTTTAAAAATTTTATTTTTAAGTAGTCTCTATGCCCGGTGTGGAGCTTAAACTTAAAACCCCCCAGATCAAAAATTGCATGCTCTACTGACTGAGCCAGCCAGGTGCCCCCACTCCCCTTCCCTTCCCTTCAGTAAAAGTCTTAAATGTTTATTTTATTTTATTTTATTTATTTGACAGAGATCACAAGTAGGCAGAGAGAAAGGAGAAGCAGGCTCCCTGCTGAGCAGAGAGCCCAACACAGGGACTCAATCTTAGGACCCTGAGATCATGACCTGAGCCCAAGGCAGAGGCTTAACCCACTGAGCCATCCAGGCACTCCTAAAAGTTTTAATTTTAAGGCTGATAACTCTAAAGTTTTAAGACTGAAAAGTCTATTTTTAAAAATTTACTTTTTAAAAATTTATTTATTTACTTTTATTTAAAAGAGTCTATTTATTTATTTGACAGAGTGAGAGAGCACAAGCAGGGGGAGCTGCAGAGGGAGAGGGAGAAGCAGGCTCTGTGCTGAGCCACTGATGGGGGATGGGGAACCCACCCAGGACCCTGGAATCATGACCCAAGCCAAAGGCAGTCACCTACTGACTGAGCCATCCAGCGCCTCTACTTTTTATTTTTTAATTAAAAAAATTTTTTTTGAAGATTGTATTTTTAAAAAAGAATTGTATTTTTTTTTAAGCAATCTCTGCACCCAACATGGGGTTCAAACTTGTAACACCAATATCAAGAGTCATGCTCCACCAACTGAGCCAGTCAGGTATCCCTGAAGAAAAAAAAAATTTTTTAAAGATTTTATTTATGTATTTGTCAGAGAAAGAGAGAGCACAAGCAGAGGGAGAAGCAGACTCCCTGCTGAGCAAGGAGCCTGGTATGGGACTTGATTCCAGGACCCAGGGATCATGACTCGAGCCAAAGGCAGATGCTTAACCCACTGAGTCATCCAGGCGTCCCCCTGAAAACTTCAATTAGGGGCACCTGGGTGGCTCAGTGGGTTAAAGCCTCTGCCTTCCGCTTGGGTCGTGATCCCAGAGTCCTGGGATCAAGCCCCGCATCGGGCTCTCTATTCGGCGGGGAGCCTGCTTCCTCCTTTCTCTCTTTCTGCCTGCCTCTCTGCCTACTTGTGATCTCTGTCTGCCAAATAAATAAATAAAATCTTAAAAAAACAAACCTTCAATTAAATCAATATCCTCAAATTTATTGTAATACCAATATTTTCCCAGATCATATGAACATGAAATTCACTTGGATTTAGTTTCTATTTGAAAATTTTTATGAATACTAAATATATGTGAGTGCCATATTTTTATCCCCCCCAAAGGGGGGGCTTCTTCGATGTGGCTTCTTTTCTACCCTTAGTTGTGAAACTTATTCTGCCAGTCTTCAGGTCAATTTCTGGGGTACTTTGGGTGATTTGATAATTATCTAGTTGCATTTGTGGGATGAGTGAGCCTTGGGTCTTCTTCTTTTTTTTTTTTTTTTTAAGATTTTATTTATTTATTTAACAGAGATCACAAGCAGGCAGAGAGGCAGAGAGAGGGAGAGAGGAGGAAGCAGGCTCCCTGCTGAGCAGAGAGCCCGATTGGGGGCTCCATCCCAGGACGCTGGGATCATGACCTGAGCCGAAGGCAGAGGCTTTAACCCACTGAGCCACCCAGGCGCCCCAGCCTTGGGTCTTCTTACTCTGCCACCGTCTTCCGTTCTCCTGATACTGTCTACTTTTAGAGAAGAGAAATGGTATTAAATCTTAGAATGGTTGAAAATCCTTTTTTTTTTCTTTTTTCTGGATCTATTTCTATTTCTTAGAGTAGTAGGACTCTAGAGAAATGGGAGCTGGGTGTCATATCTAGTAAGGTTTGATGTTGTGTTATTTTGTTTCATTTTTTTGTAGGGATAAGAGATGTTCTACCAATTTCCAGATCAAAGTTAGGAATTTCTGAATGATCAGATTGTTAGCTTATACAATATAGAGAAAGAAAAATAATTGAATGGATGATTCCTGAAACTTCTTTTTTGTTTGTTTGTGGTTTTTTTTTTTTTTAAAGATTTTATTTATTTATTTGACAGAGAAATCACATGTAGGCAGAGAGGCAGGCAGAGAGAGGAAGCAGGCTCCCTGCTGAGCAGAGAGCCATATGCAGGGCTCAATCCCAGGACCCTGAGATCATGACCTGAGCCGAAGGCAGAGGCTTAACCTACTGAGCCACCCAGGCGCCCTGATTCCTGGAACTTCTTATCCAGTATTTTCCGTTAACAGAGTTTAGCCTGCCTAGTCCTAGTATCTTTTGAATGTAATTAAGATACTAGTTTTTGGAAATATTCACTTCACATCGTCCAATCTGGATTATACAATACCCACAAAGTATACACACTGGGAGATAGTAAATTACTCATAGTGGAGCTAATATCTATTAAGTGTTTACCAAGTGCTGAAGACTTTCCTCAGGGCTTTTTTTTTTTTTTTTTTAAAGATTTTGTGTATTTATTTGACAGACAGAGATCACAAGTAGGCAGAGAGGCAGGCAGGGGGCGAGGAGGGAAGCAGGCTCACCACCTATCAGAGAGCCCGATGTGGGGCTTGATCCCAGGACTCTGGGATGATGACCCGAGCAGAAGGCAGAGGCTTTAACCCACTGAGCCACCCAGGTGCCCTTTCTTCACAGCTTTGTATGTGTTGTCTTATTTCATTACAGTTTTAGGAAAGAGATACTCTTTATTTATCCTGTTTTGTAGGTGAGAAAAGATTCAGACATGTGAGGTGATTTTGTGTCTCTAGTTTGTGACAGAACTGAACTAGAACTTAGATTTTATTCCAAAGACTAATGAAGTAAGTATTATCTCCATTTTGCAAATGAGTGATTTAGGGATGTTAAGTACCTTGATGTAAAGTCACATAAGTAATAATGATGGTGTCAGCATTTGAACTCATGAGCTGTGTCTAAGACTCATGGTTTTAACTATTTTAGATTTTATTTTTTTAAAGATTTATTTATTTGAGAGTTAGAGAGCATCAGTGGCAGAGGCAGAGGAAGAGGGAGAGAGAATCTCAAGCAGGCTCCATACTCAGAGCCCAAGTTGAGGGTGGGGGGGTTGGGCCATGACCCTGATATCATGACCTGAGCCAAAACCAAGAGTCAGGTGCTTAACTGTCTGTGTCACCCAGGGGACCCTATTTTAAATTCTAAAATATCATTGAGCATTAAGGAATAAAGGAGGAGAACAAAACACATTGCGAATGTTAGAATTTTTTTAAAAATTAAAATAGGTTGGGACGCCTGGGTGGCTCAGTTGGTTGGACGACTGCCTTCGGCTCAGGTCATGATCCCAGAGACCCGGGATCGAGTCCCGCATCGGGCTCCCAGCTCAACGGGGAGTCTGCTTCTCCCTCTGACCTTCTCCTCGCTCATGCTCTCTCACTGCCTCTCTCTCAAATAAATAAATAAAATCTTAAAAAAAATACATTAAAAAAAAAATTAAAATAGGTTGACTGGCTTTATAAATTCCATTTTAAATCAGGTGTTAGAGATCAAGGTTTTTGTATCCCATTGTTAGGCTAAGGGAGAAGAAATCAACCAAGGGCCTAACTGGCAAGGATATTTTGGCATATAATGAATGAGAATGTCTGAGGGTAGAAAAGGGACTTTAAAAAAATACAGTAGCACTGAGAGATGCCTTTAGTAATTTATTTATTGCATTTGGCCCCTGTTCTTCCAGTCTCTGTTGTAGTTCCCACATTGAGGCTGTTCCCACCCTTCCTGTGTCCCTTGAGCTGAGCAGGCACTTCCTGTCCTGTTGGAAATGAAAGTTAGAGATTGGGGGCTGTGTGTGGTATGTGAGTATTTACTCTGCTGATTGTTAGTCCTGTCTGTCGCATTATCCTAGCAAAAAGGTGGCCTGAAAACTAGAAGGGAGAAGGGTGCTTCATTTAAGGGAGGGTTTGGGCTTATGGTTTGTTGTGGCAACAACCCTCCAGACAGGGTTAATTTGTGTTTTGACAGAACACCTATGATGGCACAAGGTGACCTGAAGAAGGGATTTGAAGGCTTTGATTTTACATCCCTGTTCCATTTGGATTGGTAGGAATTACTGGGTATCATTCTTGCATTTTTGGTTTCCTACAAGTTTCTTACTAAGGCTACTTCTACAAGCCATCACTTTGAAACTGTTTGAGGTGAGTGTTGTCTCAACTCTGTTAGATTCTTCTTCCCTAAGAACTTTGTATTTTCTTCTCTGTGAAGCATATGCTTTTAAAAGTAATTTTTTCTTACAGCTCAGAGACACTTGAAGCAAACATTTCAACTCCGAACTTCAGTTTGGGCATAAATTCCACGTTTGGTGAGTAACTCTTAATTTTTGAGCTTCATGCACCTTGATGACAGAAAATGGTGGGATAAAGAGTCAAACAAGATAGTTTATAGTTGTTGAAGAAACTGCTAGGTAGGCAGTTTTATTTGTTAAAGCTGGGGGGAAAGAAAAGAAACCACCAGACAACAAATTTCATGACATAGTCCAGTTTGATAATTCCTTCTCAAGTATGAAATCATGCCTGGGGGAATCTGAAAAGGAGTGAGAGGCATTAGCCCAACAGCATGACCCAAGAGGAATGAGGAACAGAACTATCCAAGGATCTGAAACTAGTTACTTCCCATACTCTGTCTCTGTTCTTTGGCCCGCTCTTCTGTTTGTTCTTTCTTCCTGCATGAAGATCACTCTACGTATAAAGTGTGGGAAAAGTCCTGAGCTCATCTCACATATTTGTTCTCAGTATAGTTGTCCTCACGTGTTCTCTGAGGCAGTGTGTCCCAGTGGTCCCTTTAAAAATCAAGCTTTAAATCATAGCTCTAAGGCCAAAAAAAAAAAAAAGGTGGGGGGGAATCCTCAGTGTCTTTTGGGGGGGAATCAGAACGTGTTCTTATTAGAAAAGGGATGGAGTTGAAACAGGTAGACCTAAGAACTTTTCTTTTTGCTTTAACTACCAAGACTGTGAAAAATAGAATAACATCTGGGGCATTAGGACCCAGTGGAAGTGCCTCATTCAGACTCTTGGTTAACTTCTCTCAGTGACGTAAACAAGCAGCCTAAGCTCATTCTCTACCCACCCCCCCATCCCTCTCCCTCTTGCTCCTTTTCTCCCCCTTTCTCCTCCCCCTCCCTTTCCCTCTCATTTTCTCTTTCCCCCTCTCTTCCCCCTCCCTTTCCCTCTCCCTCTTCTCTCTCTCAGCTCCCTTATATTAAAGAGAAAATGCTGCTATCAGTGACTTCCAGGCCTGGGATTTCGACTTTTGGCTATAACAAGAACAACAAAAAGGTAGGGAAAAGTGCTTTTTGGAATCCAGCGACTTCCTTTCCTGGGGATCCGGGAGTGCCCTTGGCTTTAACATTCCTAGTTAGAGGGGATCGGAATTCCTCTCTCCACTCAGTGCCTCTCCCTTTCCACCACTTCTTTCGGCATCTTTTCTCACCTGGTTTTAAAGTTCCAGCAGTTTATAGTCCCTGCCTGTGAGGCCTGAGAAGGCAGGGGAATTAAAAACAAATCAAGCTTGTAAGTTTGTATCTTTGTGAAATGAAGTTAGTTTGACTTCCTGCTGATATAGCCAGTTTCCACTGGGATAATATGTCATCTCAAACCCTGGTCTCCTGCCCACTCCCTCCAAGGTTATTTTTATCTTTTTGATGAACTGTTTCTATGCCCCCCCCCTTCCTTTCTACCCACTTCACCAGCATTATCAGGTAGCTGAAATATATAGTCTGTGAAATCATGACAGCTTCATCAAGAATTGGGTATACTCTTCTAGACTAGGTAGAGACCCTGTCCCACCCAGCCCTGAGGGAAGGAGTCCTAAGAGAGAACAGACCTTGGAATTAAGGCAGCAGTCTCTGATTCTTTGGGTTCTGCTGCTGAGCTGGTGCTTGGACCTCTGGTGATGGCCAGGCCCAGCAGGGATCCTCAGAGTCTTTGTGATTAACCTGCTGTTACCAGAGAATTGTGGTCTGCTTGGAAGCATGGGCAGTCTAACAAGAGGTGGACAGTCATGCCCACATTCAACAGAGAATATCCTTGGCAGTTTCTTGGCATTTCAGGGCACACAGTGGTGATTAGGAGGAACTTCATGGTGTAGGAGAAAGACCCTTTACCCTCTCTCTTGTTATGTAGCTGTTATTTGAAGAAAAAAGATGCCATGGATGTGTAGGGATCTTTTACCCATCTGATGGAGCATTGGAGGGTTTGGGAAGGATTCCTGGTGCTTTCTCCTGTATCTAAAGATATTGTTATAGGTAATTTAAACCGAGTGTCTGATTGAGGCAGTGGGTAAATATTTAGACCCAAAACACTTAGTATCAATTTGTAACGGTATTCATTCTGTTTATATCCCTAAGAAATATGGGTCCATATGTGATTGTTAGTTATAAATAATACACATACATATATGAATATATAATTTTGATAGAAGAATATATTTTTAAGATTTTATTTATTTTAGATAAAGAGCACACAAGGGGGGGTTGCTGAGGGAGAGGAACTGGTGCTCGATATGGTGCTTGGCGTGGGGCTCCATTCTAGGACCCTGAGATCATGACCCAAGCTGAAGGCAGACATTTAACCAACTGAGCCACCCGGGCACTAGGTAACTGGATATTTCATTTGTTTTTATTCTTTTCAAAATTTATGTAGTACTATATGAAACTTTCCTCAATTTTTTTTCTCCAAGTCTCTCAGGTTACCCAGACCCATTAAAATAAAGTAAAAATAAATTCTAGAAGTTAGTTTTTTTTCCTCTTAAGGGCTTCACATATTCAGTGCTATCTAAAATCTTCTCTTACCTGTCTTTACTCCCTTTCCATCTTGTAGTGTAGGAAGCATTTAATTAGCTTCTAAATCTGGGATGCTATAGGGGACAAAGAGGTATAATTGTGGACTAGGATTCAAATCTCATATCTCTTCTGATAACTTGTAAGGTTTGAGAAGCAATCAAGAATAGTGTGGGTTTTTACAGGTCAGTGTTACGACGACATCACTTTGTGGCTATGTGTATGACTCGTGTGTGTACATACAGGTTGGTGAATATTGGGTATGTTTAGAGCATTACTACATTAATGGCTCTGTGTTTGTGTTGACATGTAGTACTTAATGTGTTCGTTTCTCTTTTAGGAAGAGTGTTTAGATGGATTTGTTCATGCAATTTGTAAATTTTTACATTCAAGATTACTTTTTCACACTCTTTTAAAAGGTTTTATACTTGAGAGAGAGGCAAACGTGTGGGTGTGCTCGTTTGCAGAGGGCAGAGGAACAGAGCGAGAGGGAGAAAGAGTCTCAAGCAGACTCTGCCCTGAGTGTGGAGCCCATTGCAGGGCTTGATCCCAGGATCCTGAGATCAAGACCTGAGCCAAAACTAAGAGTCAGCTGCTAACCAGCTGTGCCACCCAGGCACCCCCAAGGTTACTTTTTTTTTTTTTTTTAAGATTTCATTTATTTATTTGACAGAGATCACAAGTAGGCAGAGAGGCAGGTAGAGAGAGACAGGGGGAAGCAGGGTGCCTGCTGAGCAGAGAGCTCGATGTGGGGCTCCATCCCAGGACCCTGAGATCATGACCTGAGCTGACAGCAGAGACTTAACCCACTGAGTCACCCAGGTGCTCCAACCAAGATTATATTTTTAAATAACTTTTGTTTTTAGTAATAAACTTAAGACATGCCCACTAAAACTAAGTAAGCATAAAGAGGTATATAAAATAAAAAGTTAAGTCTTCCTTTCTTGTCCTAAAGTTCCTTACTCAAATCCTACCCCTCATGGAAAATAACTGGTAGCAATTTGGTGTATATATTCTACCAGACTTTTCTATGACAAGGTGAAGTTTTGTTTTTTTTTTTTAATTTATTTATTTGTCAGAGAGGGAGAGAGAGTGAGCGAGCACAGGCAGAGTGGCAGACAGAGGCAGAGGGAGAAGCAGGCTCCCTGCCGAGCAAGGAGCCCTATGTGGGACTCAATCCCAGGATGGCGGGATCATGACCTGAGCCGAACGCAGCCGCTTAACCAACTGAGCCACCCAGGCGTCCCGACAAGGTTAAGTTTTAATGTTGATGTTGGCTTGTCATTTATATTAAGAACTCAGTTTCTTAAGTAGATAAAGTCTATGCGATGAAGTTCTTTGACCTGTCCAAAATGTTTAAAACACTGAAAGAACAATCAAAATTTAAACTTAAAAAAAAAAATACAAATTCTCAATATCTGCTTTAATTGTCATTATGTAATACAAAAATCTAGGTATAATAGATTTGTAGAGATCTGCTTTTTTTTTTTTTTTTTTTTTTTTTTTATTTGACAGAGATCACAGGTAGGCAGATAGACAGGCAGAGAGAGAGGAGGAAGCAGGTTCCTCGCCTAATAGAGAGCCTGTGGGGCTTGATCCCAGGACCCTGGGATCACCACCTGAGCCGAAGCCAGAGTCTTTAACCCACTGAGCCACCCAGGTGTCCCCGAGATCTGCTTTCCTGAGGGAGGATTTTTACATCATAATTTATCGCAGTCCTCACTTCTAGTTTGTGGAGTAGAAATAATTGCCAGGGAGCTCAGAAGAACTATTTGTATATCAGTGTTGTGACTTTTTTGAAAGTGTTAATTTTATTTACTTGACTTTAAAAAGTAGGATTGTTTTATTTGGAAGCATATTTGTATACGTCACTTGTCAGGGAAGTTGTTACCTGAGGAGTCCATGACATAATTTTCTTACTGTTTTTGATTGTGGTAAATGCAGGAATACAACCAACGAATATATAATTCCTAATAAAGGCAGATTCTTTCTCAAGATGTAGTGTTGAATGTCCATTCTTTTCTTGGAATTAAAATAGTCACAGAAAGGGGGAATGTGGATTTCAAAGACTGATTCTGAGACATAATGTAGTGCATGTTTTAAAAACATCTGTTTAAATGGCCTTCAATTACTCTTTGGTTTATTTTTTAAAAATTGAAAAGTAAAAAAATCAGAGTCCTAGGGTCTCAACACTTCAGTGTTTGAAAGAGTTGCCTTGGTAGAGAGACTTGAGTGTAGGTGAGATTGAAAGAGGAAATGTTTGGAACTGAAGGAATCTTAGACTTGTAAAGGGTCTAACCACGCCTTCCCTGACATCATCTTCCTGGCATGTGTTATTATAATTTAACTCCTCAGAGCATCAACAACTATTTCCTGTGGAAAAAAAAGAAAAGAGATGGTGTTTAACTTGGGATAATTTGCCTTGCCTAATCCATTTTGCATAAATTTCTATTTTCTCTTGATCTTAACAGACTGAAGAGCAGTAGGGGGAGAGGGTTGGAAGCAGTGATCGATGGGAGTGGAACTAACTGGTGGGCATTGACAGATCTTCACTCTGAGAAGCAGGAGTTACCTGAAAGTTTTTAGTATTTACTTTAGGAGAGAAAAAGTAGGAAGCAATGCTATAAGCTTTTTTTTTAAAGATTTTATTTGTCAGAGAGCACAGGCAGGCAGAATGGCAGGCAGAGAGAGAGAGGGAGAAGCAGGCTCCCCGCCGATCAAGGAGCCCAATGTGGGACTCGATCCCAGGATGCTGGGATCATGACCTGAGCCGAAGGCAGCCGCTTAACCAACTGAGCCACCCAGGCGTCCCTGCTATAAGCTTTTATACTTATAACAGGGAAGGATGATTTTTCTGTGTCTTTCAGCTACACTTTCAGCTAGTTTCCATCAAATCAAACTTTATTAAAACTGAGGACTAAGGACTTTTAGGTTTAACATCTCTTGACTGGGGGCAGCTATTTTGTTGTCCATAATAAAGTCGACTCAGTTGGTTAAAGTTTAGTGGTAACGTCTTTCCTTTGATCCTTCCTCTACCTTTTGAGCCCTACCAGACTAATTTATGCACTCATTACTGATTATCTTTACTACTATAATAGGTATCCCATATGATCTCCTTGCCTCCTGGTTCTCCCCAGCCTTGCCCCTGACTGCCAGATAACTTTAAAGGATTTTTTTAAGACTTTTTGTTTATTTATGAGAGTGAGTGAGAAGCAAACACACAAGAGCAGGGGCAGGAGCAGAGGGAGAGGGACAAGCCTAGCTGTGCTTTGCAGGGAGCCCGCCCTAGGGCTGGATCTCTGTATCCTGAGATCATGACCTGAGCCCAAAACAGGAGTTGGTCCCTTAACTGACTGAGCCAACTAGTAACCCCTCCTCCCTCCTCCACCCAGTAACTTTATATTTGCTGCCATGACAGTCTTCCTGCATCCCAGCAGTCAGTCTAGTACTGAGCATTTCTTTTTTTTTTTTAAGATTTTATTTATTTATTTGACAGAGAGAGAGATCACAAGTAGGCAGAGAGGCAGGCAGAGAGGGGAAAGCAGGCTCCCTACTGAGCAGAGAGCCCAATGAGGGGCTCGATCCCAGGACCCTGAGATCCTGACCTGAGCGAAGGCAGAGGCTTTAACCCACTGAGCCACCCAGGTGCCCCCTGAGCATTTCTTGCATAAAAACCTTTAATGGCTATATATTAACTGCTAAACAAAGCCGAAATCCTAGCCCAATACCCACTATTTATCCAGCCTTTTTTTTTTAATTAAAAAAAATATTTATTTTTATTTTTTAAAAGATTTTATGTATTTATTTCACAGAGAGAGAAAGTGAGAGAGAGCACAAGCAGGTGAGTGGCAGGCAGAGAGAGAGGGAGAAGCAAGTTCCCCACTGAGCTGGGAGCTGCATGTGATACCGGGCCCAATCCCAGGACTCTGGGATCATGACCTGAGACAAAGGCAGATAGGTGTTTAACTGACTGAGCCACCTGGGTACCCCTTAATTTTTGTTTTCAATTTTTTTTAAGTAGGCTCCATGCCCAGTGTGGAGCCCGTTGCAGGTCTTGAACTCACCACCCTGAGATCAAGACCTGAGTTGATATTGAGAGTCGGACTTAACCAATTGAGCCACCCAGGTGCTCCTATCCAGTCTTTCCTTATCTTCTCCACTACCCCCCCCCCCATTCCGTTACCTTCACTCTGCTTTACGCATTTGTTTTTACCCGCAATTCTCTGGATATACCCTTGGATTACTGGTTTTCATTTCTAATTCCATAAGAAAATATGCTGTAAGACAGAAGGATACAGACAAGAAACAGGATGACATAAAGTATAGATAAGAGGTCAGATGGAATTATAATGTGGATGTACAAACCATAGAGTTTTATTCTGGAAGATGAGGACTGAAGAGTAGCCATTGATTTTTTTTTTCTTAATTTTTTTTAAAGATTTTATTTATTTGACAGAGAGAGCACAAGTAGACAGAGAGGCAGGCAGAGAGAGAGGGAAGCAGGCTCCCTGCAGAGCAGAGAGCTCGATCCCAGGACCCTGAGATCATGACCTGATCCAAAGGCAGAGGCTTAACCCACTGAGCCACCCAGGTGCCCTTAATTTTATTTTTTATAAGATTAATTTATGAGAGAGCGAGAGTGTGGGGAAAGGGACAGAGGAAGAAGAAAGAAAGAATCTCCAGCAGACTCCCTGCTGAACACAAGTCTCATTTGGGGCTTGATCCCATGACCCCAAGATCATGTCCGGGCCGAAATCAAGACTCAGACGCTCAACTGACTGAGCCACCCAGGCACCCCAGTACCCATTGATTTTTGTCACTGCAGAGGTGGTTGGCACTTCTGACAAGCAATTTCAGAGTGGGGAGCAGAAGTGAGATTGTAGTGGGTTGATGATTGTAAGAAGGTAGTGAAGTATATACATGGTGTGTAAAGACTGATCTTTTAAGAACGGTAAGATGGAGAGCAGAACCCAATTAAGAAATGGGCAAAAGATATGAATAAGTATTTCTTCGAAGAAGATCTACAAATAGCCATGAAAAAGGTGCTCAGCATCATTAGCCATTAAGGAAATGCAAATCAAAAACCACAGTGAGATACCACTTCACACCCACTAGGTTGCCTGTGATCAAAAAGACAGGTAATAACATGGAGTAACTGGACTCTTCATACACTGTGAGAATGTAAAATGGTGCGACTGCTTCGGAAAACAGTTTGGCTGTTCTTAAAAGGTTAAATCAGTCAGGGCTCCTGGGTGGTTCAGTGGGCTAGGGGTTCGGCTTCTGACTTCAGCTCAGGTCATGGTCTGGGAGGGAGGTTCTGGGATCCAGCCCTGCCTTGGGCTCCTGACTCAGTGGGGAGTCAGCTTGTTCCCCTGTTCCTCCTCCTCTTGCTCTCTTTTTCTCAAATAAATAAAAAATTAAAATTAAAAAAAAAAAAGGTTAAAAACAGTCCTAGGTATATACCCAAGAGGAGTTAAAACATGCCCACACAAAAACCTATGCACCTGTGTTTATAGCAACATGATAGTGGAATAATAGCAAATAAGTGGAAACATCCCAGATACCCACCAACTGATGAATGGATGAATAAAATGTATGTACCCATATAATGGAAGTTTTGGAATTTTATTCATCAATAAGATGGAATAGAATACTGATACATTCTACAAAATGGATGAACCTTGAAAAACATTATGCTAGGTCAAAGATGCCCCTCACGAAGCCCACATATTTTATGCTTCCATTTATATGAAATGTCCAAAATAGGGGGCACCTGGGTGGCTCAGTGGGTTAAAGCCTCTGCCTTCGCTCAGGTCATGATTTCAGGGTCCTGGGATTGAGCCCCACATCAGGCTCTCTGCTCAGCAGGGAGCCTACTCCCCCTTTCTCCGCTCCCCGCCCCCCGCTTCTCTGCCTACTACTTGTCATCTCTGTCTGTCAAATAAATAAATAATCTTAAAAAAGAAAAAAGAAAAGAAAGGAAATGTCTGGAATAGGCAAATCTATGGAGATAGCAAATTAGTGGTTGCCTAGGTCTAGGGGAGAAGGGGTTGGTTGGGGGAAAATGGGGAGTGACTTGTAATGGGTACTGGTTTTCTTTTTGGGGTAATGAAAATGTTCTGAAATTGTGATAATGGCTGTGAAACTGTGATCTAAATGCCATTGAATTTATACTTTAAGTGGGTTAATTATGTGGTATGTAAATTATATATCAATAAGTTTAGTTATTTTAAAAAGATGGGGAACAGAGAAGTGAGAGAAAGGCAGAAAGAGGATGGGGTGATATTGAGAGAATTTTCGTAACAATGGGAGACATGGGAGCCAAAATGTAAAAAGAATCATGGTGAGTTATTTGATAATTATTTTCCAAATATATATGTTCCTATTCTTGTCCTTCTTCTCTCTGATCCTTTTGTTTTTGTTGTGCCTCAAGTATTCAGCTTCTCTGATCCTTTGTGGTTGTTGCCATCCCTTCCTTTTGGAATGGCCTGTTTGTTCTCTGCACCCACATTCATTAAACAGCTTGGGGGCTAAAGCACGATTGTGGTTGTTTAGTACCTCACAGTTAAAACCCTCTTGGGAGATCCTATCTAACCCTCAAGTTCAGCTGAAATGTTACCTCTATCAAGCTTCTAATTCCTCTACCTCCCAGGCCTCAAGAAGACTTTTCCTGAGCCTCTATAATATTTTGTATTTCATATATGGCTGTTTATATAATTTTGCGTTGTTTTGGAATCAGGTGATTGTCTTATTTTCGTTGGAATATAAGCTCTGTAAAGGTAGAGACAGTGGCATTCAGTTTGTTATCCTCCAAAACACCTGATAACAACACCTAGTAGATACTGAAAAGTATGTGTTCTAATAAATGTAATTAAGCTGATGTTAGGCATTAAATTAAGGTTAAATGAAGGAAGGCAGCATTGTATATTCTATACAAAATGTGAAATAAGGAGTTAGACCTGAATTTAATTGTAACTTTTGTCAATTATTAGCTGTTTGGCTAGTTGCGAGTTTCTTAGGCTCTCTGACCTTGAGTTCTTCATCTTAAAGTACAGGTATACTTTATTGGTTATTTTGAAAACCAGTAATATTTGATAATATTTATAATCATGCATCAGCATGTGTAAATGGACTATTTTATTTTCTTTCTATTTTTTTTAAAGATTTTATTTATTTGACAGAGATCACAAGTAGGCAGAGAGGCAGGCAGAGTGAGAGAGAGGAGGAAGCAGGCTCCCCACCTAGTAGAGAGCCTGATGGGGGACTTGATCCCAGGACCCTGAGATCATGACCTGAGCCAAAGGCAGAGGCTTAATCCACTGAGCCACCCAGGTGCCCCTTTTCTTTCTATTTTTAAAGTAAGCCCTACGACTAACATGGGGCTTGAACACGACCCCAAGATTAAGAGTCACATGTTCTACTGACTTGAGCCAGCCAGGCGCCCCTACTGTTATTCTTTTATCAAAAAAAGCCCTTTTTCTTGATGTCATTTCTTCCTCCAGCTGCTGTCCCATTTCTCTTCTTCCCTTTACAGTAAAATATCTTGAAAGAGTTGTTTATTCAAGACTTGTATATACTTTCTTTCATTTATTTCCTTGAAATTTTCTTTTATTATTATTTATTTCCTTATTTATTTATTTTTTAAGATTTTATTTATTTGACAAAGATCACAAATAGGCAGAGCATCAGGCAGAGTGAAAGGGGGAAGCAGTCTCCCTGCCGAGCAGAGAGCCGGATGCGGGGCTCGATCCCAAGACCCTGGGATCATGACCCGAGCAGAAGGCAGAGACTCAACCCACTAAGCCACCCAGGACCCCCATTATTTATTTATTTTAAAGATTCTATTTATCTATTTGACAGCGCACGCACAAGCTCGGGGGGCGGGGGGCGGCTGGAAAAGGGAGAGGGAGAAGTTAAAGGCAAGATCCCAGGACCCTGGGATCATGACCTGAGCCAAAGGCAGACACTTAACCAACTGAGCCACCCAGGCGCCCGTCTTTTATTATCTTTAATATATTACTTGATAATGCAAAAGATTATGTGCAATTATAAAGTATAATAATAAGAGGAATACCTGTAAATCCACCTTTCAACTCAAGAACTAAAATAATTTCCTGTAAATTGCATATACTTAAGAGTTTCTCCCTGTTCCTTTCCCTACCTCCCCTCTAGAGGTAACCACTCTCCTAAATTTTATATTTATCATTCTGTTGCTTTTTAAAAACACAGTTAAAAATCATGTTAATCTGCTTGTTTATATTGTCCTAAGTGCTTTATGTATATGGTTGTACAATATATACATATTATCTCATTTAATCCTTATAACAATTTCATCATCATCATCCCTATTTATAGATGATCCCTATTTATACAGACTAGAAAAAAATGAAGTATAGAGAGTTTAATAATCACATTACTAGTGAATGGCCCAGTTAGGAGTTGAACTCAGAGAGTCTGGCTCCTAGTCTATGTTCTCAACCACTACCATAATGCCTTATTGCAATACATAGTCTTCTGGCCTATTCCTCCCCATTCTGTGTTACATTTTCATGATCCATGTTCTATACAGCTATGAGTTATTCATTTTTCAATGCTGTATGGTATTTCATTTTGTGAATATACCATAATTTATCCATTCTCCTGCCAGTGATTTTTGGATTGTTTCCAGGTTTGTGTTTCCTATTACTAACATTGCTGCACTGAACATTCTCATATTTGTAGTACATTGGTGTAAGAATTTTTCTTGTGTTTGTACTTAGTTGGATTGCTGAGTCATAAGGTATGTGAATATTCACCTTAAAGAGGTAATGCTAAATTGCTTTCCACCAAGTGAACCAGATTTCTTCCTTTCCACATTGTATAAAATTTACTGTGTATTCACATCCTCTCTATTGTTCATTTCTCTTAAACCTAATCTAATTAGGCTTTTATTCCCACCACTCCACCAGAATTGCTCTTAGAAAGGTCTGCAGTTGGGGTGCCTGGGTGGCTCAGTGGATTAAAGCCTCTGCCTTCAGCTCAGATCATGATCCCAGGATCCTGGGATCGAGCCCCACATCCGGCTCTCTGCTCAGTGCTGAGCCTGCTTTCCCCATCTCACTCTGCCTGCCTCTCTGCCTACTTGTGATCTCTCTCTGTCAAATAAATAAATAAATAAAATCTTTAAAAAAAAAAAAAAAAGGTCTGCAGTGACTTTCATGTTCTTGAATGGTCAGTTCATATCCTCATCTTATTTAATCTGTTGTCAAAACACTTGATAAAATTGATCACGCTATTCCTCGAAACACTTTTTTTTTTTTTAAGATTTTATTTATTTGACAGGCAGAGATTACAAGAAGGCAGAGAGGCAGGCAGAGAGAGAGAAAGGAGGAAGCAGGCTCCCTGCTGAGCAGAGAGCCTGATGCGGGGCTCGATCCTAGGACCCTGGGATCATGACCTGAGCGGAAGGCAGAGGCTTTAACCCACTGAGCCACCCAGGCGCCCGAAACACTTTTCTTCGTTTGTTGTTGTTGTTGTTGTTGTTGTTTTTAAGATTTTATTTATTTATTTATTTGACAGACAGAGATTACAAGCAAGCAGAGAGAGAGGAGGAAGCAGGCTCCCTGCTGAGCAGAGAGCCCGATTGGGGGCTCGATCCCAGGACGCTGGGATCATGACCTGAGCCGAAGGCAGAGGCTTTAACCCACTGAGCCACCCAGGTGCCCCATCTTCGTTTGTTTTATAGAACACCACATTCTCCTGTCCCTCTACTACCTGTGGCCTCTCCTCTTAAAACTCCTTTGCTTGGGGCGCCTGGGTGGCTCAGTGGGTTAAAGCCTCTGCCTTCCGCTCAGGTCATGATCCCAGGGTCCTGGCCCCACATCAGGCTCTCTGCTCAGCAGGGAGCGTGCTTCCCTCCCTCTCTCTCTGTCTTCCTCTCTGTCTACTTGTGATCTCTGTCTGTCAAATAAATAAATGAAATCTTAAAAAAAAAACAAACAAAAAACTCCTTTGCTTGTTCCTCTTTATTCTCCTCCTCTTTAAATCTTGCAGTTCCTTGGGATTCAGTCCTTGAATTTCTTTTCTTTTCTTCTTTTTAAAATTTAATTTAGAGGGGTGCCTGGGTGGCTCAGTGGGTTAGGGCCTGTGCCTTCAGCTCGGGTCGTGGTCTCGGGGTCCTGGGATTGAGCCCCGCGTTGGACTCTTTGCTCGGTGGGGAGCCTGCTTCCTTCCCCCCTCTCTGCCTGCCTCTCTGCCTACTTGTAATCTCTGTCAAATGAATAAATAAACTCTTTAAAAAAATTAATTCAGAGGTGCCTGGGTGGCTCAGTCATTAAGTGTCTGCCTTCAGCTTGGGTTGTGATCCCGGGGTACTGAGATTGAGCCCCATGTTGGGCTCCTGCTCAGTGGGAAGTCTGCTCCTTCTCCCTCTCCCCCTGCTTGTGTTCCCTCTCTTGCTCCCTCTGTGTCAAATAAGTAAAAAATCTTTTTTTATTTTTTATTAAAAAAAAAATTTTTTTTTAATTTATTTGTCAGAGAGAGGGAGAGAGCGAGCGAGCACAGGCAGAGTGGCAGGCAGAGGCAGAGGGAGAAGCAGGCTCCCTGCCGAGCAAGGAGCCCGATGTGGGACTCGATCCCAGGACGCTGGGACCACAACCTGAGCCGAAGGCAGCTGCTTAACCAACTGAGCCACCCAGGCGTCCCAATAAAAAATCTTTTAAAAAAAAAAAAAAAAAAAAATATATATATATATATATATATAAAATTTAATTTTTTTGAGAGAGCATGCATGCGGGTGTATGTGTGCCCATAGGAGGAGTGGCAGGGAAGAGCAGAGGGAGAGACTTTTAAGCAGACACCATGGTCCTGACACAGGGCTCGATCATATAACCCTGAGATCATGACTGAGCTGAAATCAAGAGTCAGATGCTTAATCTGCTGAGCCACCTAGGTACCCCTTGAGTTTCTTGTCTCTCTTTACTTCTCCCTTCATAACTTTATGCAGTCTCATAGCTTTAAATATCACCCATATCATGGGAACTCTAAAATTGTATTTCTGACCTAGACTGTCTTTTGGCATTCCAAATTCGTATATCTATTGTCACCCTTGACATCTCCATTTAGATGTTTATTGGACATTTCAAATTTAACATGGCTAAAACAGAGCTCCTGCCTGTTTTCTACCTTCTCGCCAAACTGTCTTCAGTATCTTCTCTATCTCCGTAATTGGTAACTTCTTCATTTTCCCAGGTGCTCAGCCAAAAAGTTTGACTTATATTTGACTTCTCTCTTTCTCATAGAGCCCCATGTCTAATAGTGTAATACTCATGCATATTGTGTTGGACTGTTAGTACTTAATACCTGGTACACAGTAAATGATCATTAAGGTTAGCAGTTATGACAAACTACCTATGAAAATATGATTCCATTTTCTGTATTCCTCTCTGCATATAAAAAACTTTTTCTCCCCCTAAGTTTTTATTTAGGAGTAGAATTTAGTGATTCATCGCTTATATATAACACCCAGTGCTCAATACAAGTCCTTCCTTAATACCCATTACTCATTTAGGCTATCCCCCACCCATCTCCTCTCCATCAACCCTCAGTTTGTTCAAAAACTTTTTTTTTAAGATTTTAAAGTAATTTCTGCATCCAGTGTGGGACTCAAATTTACAACCCCGAGATTAAGAGTTGCATCCTCCACTGACTGAGCCAGCCACCTGGCCCTATTCCTATCTGCATATACACAAGTTGATAATTTTTCCCATCTTAAACAAATAAAAGCAACCTGCTTTGATCCCATGTCTCCTGCCAGTACTGCCCATTTCTCTGATCTCTTTCATAATCAAACTTCCTGGAGTGCCTTGTTGGCTCCATAGGTAGAGCATGTGATCTCAGGATTGTGAGTTTAAGCCCCATGTTTGGTGTGGAGATTAAAAAAAAAAATAAAAACAAAACCAAAATTTATTGAAAGAGTAGTTCCTGTAGAGTCTTTATTTCCTTACCTCTCCCTCATTTTCTTATTTTTGTATTTTATATTTTTATTTTTTCTTGAGACTTCATTTGACAGAGAGAGAAACAGCCAGAGAGGGAACACAAGCAGGGGGAAGTGGGATAAGGAGAAGCAGGCTCCCTGCTGAGCAGGAAGCCCTATGCAGGACTCCTGAGCAAAAGGCTGACGTTTAATGGCTGAGCCACCCAGGCACTCTGTATTTTTTATTTTTGACTGTGGTAAAATATACATAACATAAAATTTACCATCTTACCTATTTTTTTAAAAAGATTTATTTATTTATTTGTCAAAGGGAGAGAGCACAAGCAGGCAGAGTGGCAGACAGAGGCAGAGAGAGAAGCAGGCTCTCTGCTGAGAAAGGATCCCAGGACCCTGGGATCATGACCTGAGCCGAAGGCAGCCACTTAGTCAACTGAGCCACCCAGGCATCCCTATTACCTCTTTTTTATTTTTTATTTTTTTAAATTAATTTATTTATTTATTTTAAAAGATTTTATTTATTTATTTTACAGAGAGATCACAATAGGCAGAGAGGCAGGCAGAGAGAGAGAGAGGAGGAAGCAGGCTCCTCACTGAGCAGAGCCCCCAATGCGGGGCTCTATCCTAGGACCCCAGGATCATGACCTGAGCCCAAGTCAGAGGCTTTAACCCACTGAGCCACCCAGGCGCCCCACCTATTTTTTAATTGTACAGTATGTAATAGTAATTTATTATTGTTGTGCAACCAATCTTTAGAATTCTTTTCATCTTGCAGAACTGAAAGTCCATACCCATTAAACAATTTTCCATTCTTGGGGTGCCTGGGTTAAGCATCTGCCTTCGGCTCAGGTCATGATCCCAGGGTCCTGGGATCGAGCCCTGCATCAGACTCCCTGCTTGGCAGGAAGCCTGCTTCTTCCTCTCCCACTCCCCCTGCTTGTGTTCCCTCTCTTGCTGTGTCTCTCTCTGTCAAATGAATAAATAAAACCTTTAAAAACAAAACAAAACAAAACAAAAACAATTTCCCATTCTCTCCTCTTTCCAGTCCTTGGCAACCACTATTCTACTTTGTGTCTCTATGAATTCTCTTAAGACTCTTGTACAAGTTGGAAACACACAGTATTTATCTTTTTGTGATTGGCTTATTTCACTCAACATAATATCCTCAAGGTTCATCCATGTTGAAACATATGTCAAAATTTCTTTGCTTTTTAAGATTGAATAATATTTCATCATATATATAAAAGAATGTGTTGTGGTTCAACCATTTATACGTTCAACCCAAGTGAGGGACACTTGGGTTGCTTCCATCTTTTGGCCATTATATGTATGTGACCATGGGTGTATAAAGATCTTTTCAAGACTCTGCTCTCAGTTTTCTTGGGTATATTACCAGAAGTGGAGTTGCTGGATCATATGGTAATCCTGTTTTTAATTTTGTGAGGAGAAAACCATGTTGTTTTCCATAGCAGTTTTACTGTTTTGCATTCCCACCAACAACAGTACACAAGGGTTCTGAGTTCTCTACTTTTTTGCCAACACCTACTTCCTGTTTTTTTGATAGTAGCCATCCTAATGGGTGTAAGATGATACCTTAATGTGTTGTTGCTGTTGTTATTTTGTGAGCCCTGTACCCATTGTGGGCTTGAACTCAGGACCGGATATCAAGAGCCTGGATATCAAGGGTCACGTGCTCTAGTGACAAGCCAACCAGGTGCTGCTTGTAATAGTTTTGATTTGCATTTCTTTAATGGTTAGTGATATTGAAATATAGTCATGTGCTTGTTCGTTGTTTGTATATCTTCTTTGGATAAATGCCTGAATCTTTTGCCTGTTTTTTTAATGGGATTGTTTATTTTTTTGTTGATGAGTTGTAGTTTAGTTATTAACTGCTTATTAGATAATGTAATTTGCAAGTATTTTCTCTTATTCTGTAAGCTGCCTTTTGACTCTGCTGATTGTGTCCTTTGAAGCACAGAAGTTTTTAATTTTGATATAGTCCAACTGATCTGTTTTTTTCTTTTGTTCTTTAGTTCTGTTTGGTTTTTTGTGCTTTGGGCAAGAAATTGCCTAATCCAATCTCATGAGGTTTTTCTCCTATGTTTCCTTCTTCTCTGCCTCCTCCTTTTTTAAAGATTTACTTGAGAGAGAGATAGAGAGAGAGAGGAAGAGCACAAGCAGGGGGGGGGGGCAGAGGGAGCAGCAGGCTCCCCACTGAGCAGGGAGCCAGACAGGGGTCTGGGTCCCAGGACTCTAAGATCATGACCTGAGCTGAAGGCAGATGCTTAACCAACTGAGCCATCCAGGTGCCCTTCCTACGTTTTCTTCTAAGAGTTTTATAGTTTTAACTCTTGTGTTTAGGTATTTGATCTTTTTTTGAATTAACTTTATATATAGTATTAGGTAATGGTCCACCTTCATTTTTTTGCAGGTGGATATTCTATTTTCCCAATGTCATTTATTGAAAAGACTGTCCATTTCACATTGAATGGTCTTGACACTCTTGTTGAAATCATTTGACCATATATTCAAGAGTTTCTTTTTCTTTCTTTCTTTCCTTCCTTCCTTTTTTAAGATTTTATTTATTTATTTGTCAGAGAGAGAGAACTCAAAAGCAGGGGGAGTGGCAGAGGGAGAAGCAGGCTCCCTGCTGAGAAAGGAGCTCAGTGTGGGACTCAATCCCAGGACCCTAGGATCATGACCTGAGCCAAAGGCAGATGCTTAATGGACTGAGCTATGCAGGCATCCCGTGGTTTTTCAATTTTAGATATATGTTGCCTTTCTGCTGTAGATTTTCCCTTTTTTTTTTTAAGATTTTATTTATTTAATTTATTTGTTATTTATTTGACACAGAGAGATCACAAGTAGGCAGAGAGGCAGGCAGAGAGAAAGGGGGAAGCAGGCTCCCCGCTGAGCAGAGAGCGGGATTCGGGGCTTGATCCCAGGACCCTGAGACCATGACCTGAGCTGAAGGCAGAGGCTTAACCCACTGAGCCACCCAGGTGCCCCTATTTTCCCTTTTCTTAAAAGTTTTATTTTCTGTAATATTTCCTCTATCTTCTGTTTATTTTCTAGCCCTTCTATAGATTTTTTTGATATTTGGTATCATATTGTTAATTTCTTTTTCTTTTTTTAAAGAATTTTTATTTATTTATTTGACAGATCTCAAGTAGGCAGAGAGGCAGGCAGAGAGAGAGGGGGGAAGCAGGTTCCCCCTGAGCAGAGAGCCCAATGCGGGGCTCGATCCTGTGACCCTGAGATCATGAGCTGAGCTGCCCTCTGAGCCACCCAGGTGCCCCCATATTGTTAATTTCTAAGAGCTTTTTTTTTTTTTTTAGCTCTGTATGTTCCTTTTTTTTTTTTTTAAGATTATTTATTTATTTATTTGACAGAGATCACAAGTAGGCAGAGAGGCAGGCAGAGAGAGAGAGAGGGGGAAGCAGGCTCCCTGCCAAGCAGAGAGCCCGATTCGGGGCTCTATCCCAGGACCCTGGGATCATGACCTGAGCGGAAGGCAGAGGCTTAACCCACTGAGTCACCCAGGCGCCCCATAGGTTAAGTCCTCTTGAAGAACTTAACCCTTTCAAAATGTTTGTCAGTGCCCTGAGTGTGTTCCTTTTTTTTGTTGACTTTTGTTTTTGTTTCATAGATAAAATAGATAAAATATGTTTGTTTAAATCTCTTGAGACTATTCATTAAGTTTTCTTCTTTTGTCTCTATTTCTTTTGAGTTTCTTTTTTGTTTTTTGTCTTTGACCTCAGAGGTTTTCTTTAAATGTCTAAAGATTTTGGCTGTTTAAGTGAAAGACATTAAAATACCAGATGGAAATGCTGTTGGCATGGGAAAAGCTTACCAAATTGTGGACTTCACTTTAGGTGATAAAAGTTGTTGCATGGGGGGGGGGGGTGTATATCATCCTTTATGTAGCTTTTCTATTGTTGTAGTCAGTTTCCCTAGAGAAACTCCAATCTCCTAAGAGGGGTGGGGTTGGAGAAATGGCTGAGAATATTGCTTAATCCTCATGTTTTCACTTTAGTATTTATTCCCACCCAGCTCTGCTTGGTGGCTAGGAAACCAGAGTCCCTCTGGTTCAACCTCCCCAAAGAACAAACTGGTTTTCCTCTGGAGGGGAGGTAGAAGTGGGGTAGTGGTAGCCTGATTGTGTGGCTAACACTTGTCTTTTAAGGTGCTTGGTGCCTCTAATTTTTGAGTGTTTCTGGAATTTTACAGAATTACCTTTCTCCTAGTTTGCTTCCTATTAGGTTTTAGTTTTCTTTGCTCTTCTAAGTTATATATCACTAACCCATCTGGTGTCCAGGTTCTAAAATGTTGGGATCTGTTATGTTTTCTATATCCTCTGAAATCTATGTCTTTTGAAATTTATTTATTTATTTAATAACCCAGGTACCCCTGTTTTGTTTTGTTTTGTTTTAAAGATTTTATTTAAGGGCCCCTGTTTTGTTTTGTTTTAAAGATTTAAAGATTTTAAAGATTTTATTAGGGGTGCCTGGGTGGCTCAGTGGGTTAAGCCTCTGCCTTCGGCTCAGGTCATGATCTCAGGGTCCTGAGATGAAGCCTCGCATTGGGCTCCCTGCTTGGCAGGAATCCTGCTTCTCCCTTTCCCACTGCCCCTGCTTGTGTTCTCTCACGCTGTATTTCTGTCAAATAAATAAAAAAAAAATAAAAAATCCTTTTTAAAAAAGGATCTTATTTATTTATTTGTCAGAGAGAGAGCATAAGCAGGGGGAGCAGCAGGCAGAGGGAGAAGCAGGCTCCCCACTGAGCAAGGACCCTGATGTGGGATTGGATCTCAGGACCCTAGGATCATGACCTGAGCCAACGACAGAGGCTTAACCGATTGAGCCACTCAGGTGTCCCTTGAATTTATTTTTGCGTATGGGTTTAAGAAAGTGATCCAGGGACACCTGGGTGGCTCAGTGGTTTAAGCCTCTGCCTTCTGCTCAGGTCATGATCTCAGGGTCCTGGGATCGAGTCCCGTATGGGGCTCTCTGCTCAGCGGGGAGCCTGCTTCCCTCTCTCTCTCTGCCTGCTTCTCTGCCTACTTGTGCTCTCTATCAAATAAATACGTAAAATCTTTAAAAAAAAAAAAGTGATCCAGTTTCATTTTTTTGCGTGTAGCTGTCCATTTTTTCCAGCACCATTTATTGAAGAGACTGTCTTTCCCCTGTTGTATAATCTTGCCTTTTCTGTCATAGATTAATTGACCATATAAGCATGAGTTTATTTCTGGTCTCTCTGTGCTGTTCCACTGATCTGTGTGTCCATTTTATGCCAGTACCAAACTGTTTTGGTTACTATAGGTATGTATGTATGTATGTATGTATGTATGTATTTATGATGACTATAGCTTTTTAAATAGTTTGAAATCAGGAGGTGTGATGCCTTTAGCTTTGTTCTTAAGATTATTTTGACTATTTGGGATCTTTTGTGGATTCATATGAATTTTAGAATTGTTTTTTCTGTTTCTGTGAAAAGTGCCATTTGAATTTTGATAAAGATTGCACTGAATCTATAGATGGCTTTTGATGCGGATTTCAACAATCTTAATTCTTCTGATCCATAAACAGGGATATCTTTCCACTTGTGTCTCCTTCAGTTTCTTTCAACAGTGCTTTGTAGTTTTCAATGTAGTGATCTTTCACCTTCTTCTTTATCTTATTTTTACCTATTTTATTGGTTTTGATGTTTTTGTTAGTGGAATTGTTTTCTTTCTTTTTCTCTCTTTTTTTTAGATAGTACATAGAAATGCAACTGATTTATTAATGTTGATTTGACTAATTGCTGATTAAATGTTGATTAATGTTGAAACATTACTGAATTCATTAGGTCTCACTTGGTGGAGATTTATGATTTTTTATATATAAGATATGTTATCAGTAAACAGTTACATGCCCTCCTTTCTGATCTGGCTGCCTGTATTTCCTTTTTTTCGTGGGGGGATTGCTATTTATTTATGACAAATATTTCACATTCATGATCCTCTCCAGTCAGAAGTTGTTTTTTTGTTGTTTTTTTAAAAGATTTTATTTATTTATTTGCGAGAGAGGGGGAGAGAGAGAGAGCGAGCAAGCGCGAGCACAGGCAGACAGAGAGGCAGGCAGAGGCAGAGGGAGAAGCAGGCTTCCTGCCGAGCAAGGAGCCCGATGTGGGACTTGATCCCAGGACACTGGGATCATGACCCAAGCTGAAGGCAGCTGCTTAACCAACTGAGCCACCCAGGCGTCCCCCTTTTTTTTTTTTTTAAGTTTTATTTGTTTAAGTAATCTCTGCATCCCACATGGGGCTGGAGCTCAAGATGCTGAGATCAAGAGTCGTGTGCTCCTCTGACTGAGTCAGTCAGGCGTCCCAGTCAGAAGTTCTGTGAAACCATGCTCTCAGCTGTGGCCAAAGAATGAAGTCATCTGACTGACCCATCCTGCAAATGACACCATGGATAGTGTAGGTTTTAAACTGGCCGTCGAACCTCCCGGTCACCTTGCCAGCCTCGGCCGTGTTCTTCTGAATGGACACGTGGTCCTTGGCACTGATGATGTGGTTGCTGGAGGAGTACTTTCAAGACATGTACAGTTCCATGAATTTGCTGGCATCATTCTGCATGTTGAGGGTATGCCTGGTGCCACCCTGGATACCTTTCTTTTTCTAGCCTACTTGCTGTGGCTAGGACTTCTAGTACTATGTTGAATATGAGTGGTCAGAATGGGCACCCTTGTCTTGTTCCATCTTTTTTTTTTTTTTTTAAGATTTTATTTATTTATTTGTCAGAGAGAAACAGCGAGAGAGAGCGAGCACAGGCAGACAGAGTGGCAGGCAGAGGCAGAGGGAGAAGCAGGCTCCCCGCCAAGCAAGGAGCCCGATGTGGGACTCGATCCCAGGACACTGGGATCATGACCTGAGCCGAAGGCAGCTGCTTAACCAACTGAGCCACCCAGGCGTCCCATGAATATATTATTCCATCATCTCCTGCCCTGCAAGGTTCTGCTAAAATGTCCACAATTGCCTGATGGAGATTTTCTTGTATGAGAGAATTTTTTTTCTTGTTGATTTTTAAATTTAATTAATTAATTTGAAAAATTTATTTATTTAAGGGGTGCCTGGGTGGTTCATTTTGTTGGGGTATCTGACTTCAGCTCAGGTCATGATCCAAGGGTTCTGGGATTTAGCCCTGCATTGGGCTCCTTTCTCAGTGGGAGCCTTCTTCTCCCTCTCTCTCTACCTGCTGCTTCCCCTGCTTGTGTTCTCTCTCTCTCTCAAATAGGTGGATAAAATCTTTTTAAAAAAAACATAAATAAAATTTTATTTATTTAAGTAACCTCTACACCCAAAGTGGGGCTCGACCATGATCCTGAGATCAAAAGTTGCACACTTTTCAAATTGAGCCAGCCAGGCATTCCTTCTTGTTGATTTTTAAAATTCTCTCTTTACAGCGTGCCTTGCTGGTACAGTCTGTGAAGTATGTAATTCTTGATTTCAGGGTCATGAGTTCATACAGGACAGTGGGATAGAGTTTACTTAAAAAAATAAATTCTTGGGGTGCCTGGGTGGCTCAGTGGGCTAAAGCCTCTGCCTTCGGCTCAGGTCATGATCCCCGGGTCCTGGGATGGAGCCCTACATTGGGCTCTCTGCTCAGTGGGGAGCCTGCTTCCCCCTCTTTCTCTGCCTGCCTCTCTGCCTACTTGTGATCTCTGTCAAATAAATAAAATCTTTAAAATAAATAAATAAGGGGCACGTGGGTGGCTCAGTGGGTTAAGCCTCTGCCTTCGGCTCAGGTCATGATCTCAGGGTCCTGGGATCGAGCCCCACATCGGGCTCTCTACTCAATGGGGAGCCTGCTTCCTCCTCTCTTTGCCTGCTTCTCTGCCTACTTGTGATCTCTGTCTGTCAAATAAATAAATAAAATCTTTAAAAATAAATAAATAAAAATTAAATTCTCTCTCTCTCTCTTTTTTTTTTTTTAAGTAGGCTCCATGCCCAGTGTGGAACCCAGCTCAGGGCTTGAACTCATGACCCTGAGGTAAAGACCTGAGATCAAGAGTTGGATGCTTAACTGACTGAGCCATCCAAGTGCCCCTTAAATTCTCTCTTTATCTTTGATTTTAGATAGTTTTATTATAATGTATCTTGGAGAAGATTATTTTGGATTGGAATTTTTGGGTGTGCTATTACTTTCATGAATTATTTTTGGGTGTGCTATTACTTTCATGAATTGGGTGTCCAAAACGCTTTCCAGGTTTGGGAAGTTCTCAACCATTATTCCTTTGAATAAAATTTCTACCCCTTTCTCTTCTCCTTCTGGGAGTCTAGGGATGCAGAAATTGTTTCTCTTAATGTGTCCCATAAGTTCCGTAAGCTTTCTTCTTTCCTTTTCATTCTCTTTTTCCCTTTTTCCCTTCTGACTGGGTAATTTCAAATGATCACTCTTCAGGCTCACTGATTCTTTTGTTTGATCTAATCCATAAGGTACTTTTAAGTTGCCAAACCCAACTAGGTTTTGTTTTTGTTTTGGTTTTGTTTTAGTTTTCATCTTACATAATCTCTTAGCATCATTCGCTAGGGTTGACTATTCTCCATTTCTTGAAATATTCTCCTTGTTCGTCTCCAGTTATACAACCACTTTCAGTCTTGCCCTTTTGGCCCTTCTCTTTTGGTCTCTTTGTCAACTACTTTATTCAGTTTCTGATTATTTAAAGTTCTTTAGGTCTTCTTACTTTACCTTCTCTCTAAATATACTTTCTTCCTAAATTTTAGCTATTACTATGCTAACAGATTTACACGTTATAATTGCTAGCCCATACCTCTCCTCTGTGTATCCAACTGCCTAATTGATACTTTTTCCTGGAAATCTCACAGGTTATTCAAGGTTTTGTTTTTGCTTGTTTGTTTGGTTGTTTTTTTTAGTAAGTTCTAGGCCCATTGTGGAGCTTGAATCCATGATTCTGAGATCAAGAGTCAAATGTTCTATGACTGAGCCAGCCAGGTGCCTCTCAAATTTAACATATTCAAAATTTGATGCTTGCTTTGTAGTCCCCTAATCTCTACAATGTTGTTAATGATATCTCCATCCATCCAGTTACTCAAGCTAGACACTGTCCTTGCCTATGTCCAATCAATAAACTAGTCCTGTTGATTCTTATAAGCTAAATCTCAGATCTTTTCACCTTTTTTTTTTTTTTTTTTTAAATCTTTACTGCCATCTCTCCAGTTACAGACTGCATTGTGTCTTGTTTGGGTACTATAGTGACTGCCTAATTGATCTTCCCATTTCAACTCCTGCCTCACTCTAATTTGTTCTTTCCATAGTAGCCACAGTAATATTTTCAAAACATTGATCAGATCTTATAACTTCTTTCTTACATAAAATTATTCATTAACTGTCTAATGTGTTCAGAATGAAAACCAAGCACTTCAACACAGGCTGGAACTTTCTGTGTCCCTCTCCCTCCTTCATTACACTCTAGCTTCACTGGCCTTCTGTTCCTTTTAGATCCATTGAAAGTCCCACTTTGTGGGGCATGTGGCTGGCTTAGTTAGTTAAGCATCTGCCTTTGGCTCAGGTCATGATCTCAGGGTCCTGGGATAGAGCCCGGCAGCAGGCTCCCTGCTCAATAGGAAGTGTACTTCTCCCTCTCCCTTTGCCTGCCGCTCTCCCTGCTTGTGCTTGCCTGGAAGCTCTATCTCTGTCTGTCAAATAAATAAAATCTTTAAAAAAAAAAATACGGGGCGCCTGGGTGGCTCAGTGGGTTAAAGCCTCTGCCTTCCGCTCAGGTCATGATCTCAGGTCCTGGGATCGAGCCCTACATTGGGCTCTCTGCTCAGCGGGGAGCCTGCTTCCTTTCCTCTCTCTCTGCCTGCCTCTCTGCCTACTTATGATCTCTGTCTGTCAAATAAATAAATAAAATCTTAAAAAAAAAATCCCATCTTATATCTTTCCCCACATTCCCTCTTTCTGAGATGATCTTCTCTTTCATTCTCTGAAGGCTAGTTTCTTCTCTCCTTAAAGTTTCGCTTAAATATCACCTTTTTGGGGTCCTTGGGTGTCTCAGTCATTGTCTGCCTTTGGCTCGGGTCATGATCCCAGGGTCCAAGGATGTTGCCCCGCTTTAGGCTCCCTGCTCTATGGGGAGCATTTTTCTCTCTCTCCCACTCCCTCTGCTGTGTTCCCTGTCTCACTGTGTCTCTGTCAAATAAATAAATAAAATCTTTGGTGGCGCCTGGATGGCTCAGTGGGTTAAAGCCTCTGCCTTCAGCTCAGGTCATGATCCCAGGGTTCTGGGATCAAGCCCCTGCTTCCCTTCCTCTCTCTCTCTGCCTGCCTCTCTGCCTACTTGTGATCACTGTCTGTCAAATAAACAAATAAAATCTTTAAATAAATAAATAAATAAAATATTTAAAAGTAAATAAATAAATATCACCTTTTTGACCAGACTAACTAAAGTAGGTTACAGCTTTCTGTTTTGTCTTTCTAGCCCATTTATCATGGTGGGTAATTATGCAATTGCTTTATGATTATTTTATTAATGTCTTTATCTCTGCTAAATGCTAAATTTCATTAGGACCAAGACTATCTCTGGTGTAGCTCAGGATTTTGTCCTTGGTACCTATCCTTGCCTGGTACTCTAAAGGAGAATTCAGTATTTGTTGTATAAACAGATGTGAACTCTTTTTATATCTCAGGGGCTATAAGAGCTTTACATGTATTTATTTTCGTCTACATAACAATTCTATTGCATAGGTCCTATTACTTTCCCCATTTTACAAGTAAGGTTAGGCAACTTATCCAGAGTCATACAGCTAGTACATGGTGACAGAATTAAATCTAAGTCTTTGTAATTATTGAGCCTGTGTTTCTTTATTTCTTTTTTTTGTTTGTTTGTTTCTTTATTTCTTTTTTAAGCCTGTGTTTTAACCACTTTCTGCTAGCTAATGGGATCTATAATCAAGAAAGATACTTTTGAAAAAACATTTAGTAAACATTGATTCATTGCCTACTTAATTCTTTTTATTATTTATTTATTTATTTATTTGACAGAGAGAGAAATCACAAGTAGGCAGAGAGGCAGGCAGAGAGAGAGAAGGGGAAGCAGGCTCCCTGATGAGCAGAGACCCCGATGTGGGGCTCCATCCCAGGACCCTGAGATCATGACCCGAGCTGAAGGCAGAGGCTTAATCCACTGAGCCACCCAGACGCCCCTGCCTACTTAATTCTTAAATGAGTAGTGAATAATTGAATGCCTGTATAAAAACTGAATCCGGGGCGCCTGGGTGGCTCAGTGGGTTAAAGCCTCTGCCTTCCCCTCAGGTCCATGATCCCAGGGTCCTGGGATCCAGCCCCTTATTGGGCTCTCTGCTCAGCAGGGAGCTGCTTCCTCCTCTCTCTGCCTGCCTCTCTGCCTACTTGTGATTTCTGTCTGTCAAATAAATAAATAAATAAAATCTTTAAAAAATAATAAAAAATTAAAAAAATGAAAACTGAACCTGATTTTTCTTCATTTGTAAGATAAAGAAAATGATTTTTTTGTTGTTAACCCAAGTTGAATTATTATTAAATCATTATTTTATTTTGTAATTATAGGATTTACAAACTGGGAGGGCCAGGCATGCTAACATTTTACCCCTCCCCCGCCTCATTTCAACTACCAAAGATAATACTTGCCTTGCCTTTAAAGAATGTTGGGGTTTGAGGGGTTTCAGTTTGAAGCATTCCTCTTCCTCCAGTCCACATGAGAAATAAGAAAGTTTGAGAGATAGAAATCAAAACATTTTATTATTAATAAAACTAATATTCAAGAAGGTAGCTTATATCTCAGGCCAGTGGATTTCTTATACTACCCCAGAATTGACAGATTTATCTACCTAGATATAGCAGTGATTTAAAAAAAGGAAACGGAAAGCTATGGACTTCCCTGTCTGGTGGCTTACCCTTTTAAAACTTAACCAGTTTAGGGACGCCTGGGTGGCTCAGTTGGTTGGCCGACTGCCTTCTGCTCAGGTCATGATCCTGGAGTCCCAGGATCATGACCTGATCCATCAGGCTCCCGGCTCCACCGGGAGTCTGCTTCTTCCTCTGACTTTCTCCTCGCTCATGCTCTCTCTCTCAAATAAATAAATAAAATCTTTAAAAAAAAAAACTTAACCAGTTTGAATGGGCACCTGGGTGGTTCAGTTGGTTAAGTGACTGACTCTTGGTTTCTGCTCAGCCCATGATCTCAAGGTCTTGAGAACAAGCCCCATGTCGGGCTTCCCGATGAGGGTGGAACCTTGTTTGGGATGATTCTGCCCCTTTTCCTTTGCCCCTCTCCCCACCCATACGCGTGAGCTCTCTCTCTCTCTCTCTAAAACAAACAAAAGACTTAATCATTGTGGAGTAGCAGTGCTGAATGTGTATAGGCATACCTCATCCTATCATGCTTCACTTTATTGTGCTCTGCAGTTACTGTATTTTTTACAAACTGAAGATTTGTGCCAGTCCTGCGTTAAGCAGATTGGCACCATTTTTCCAACAGCATTTGCTCATTTTGTGTCATTTTGGTAATCCTTGCAATATTTCAAATTTTTTAAATTGTTATATTGTTCATGATTATCTGTGATCAGTGATCTTTTCTGTTACTATTTTAATTGTTTTGGGGTGCCATGAACCCATGTAAGACGGTGAACTTAACTGATAAATGTTGTGTGTGATCTGACTGCTTCATTGGCTCTTCCCTATCTCTCTCTCTCCTTAAGCTTTCAAATAAGTAAATAAAATGTCTTTAAATGAAGAATCAAAAATGACACCAAGAGGAGAGGAGGAGGGAGGGTTTTTTTAAAAAAAAAGATTTTATTTATTTATTTGTCAGAGAGAGAGAAAGCACAAGCAGGGGGAGCAGCAGGCAGAGGGATAAGCAGCTCCCTGCTGAGCAAGGAGCCTGATGTGGGACTTGATCCCAGGATCCCGGGATCATGACTTGAGTTGAAGGCAGACGCTTAACTCACTGAGCCACCCAGGTCATCCCTTAAAGATGTTTTATTTTTTAAAGATTTTATTTATTTATTTGACAGAGATCACAAGCAGACAGAGCAGCAGGCAGAGAGAGAGGGGGAAGCAGGCTCCCAGCTCAGCAGAGAGCCCGATGTGGGGCTTGATCCCAGGACCCTGAGATCATGACCTGAGCCAAAGGCAGAGGCTTTTTAACCCACTGAGCTACCCAGGTGCCCCAAAAGATGTTTTAGAAATTGATTTTTCTTTTCTTAATAATTGGGATTAATTATTGACCTTGTTTATAGTTTATGAAAGCCATTGCTTTCTCAAAGACTGACAATGGAAAGGCTGTGGGTGTGGGAGCCAGATGATCCTGAGTTAAGAATAAGATTCCAGGGGCGCCTGGCTGGCTTAGTGGGTTAAAGCCTCTGACTTCAGCTCGGGTCATGGTCTCAGGGTCCTGGGATCGAGCCCTGCATCGGGCTCTCTGCTCAGTGGGGAGCCTGCTTCCTCCTCTCTCTGTCTGCTGCTCTGCCTGCTTGTGATCTCTGTCCAATAAATAAATAAAATCTTAAAAAAAATAAAATTCTACTATTTATTATGTGAACTTGAGAAAGCAGCAGACTCCTCTGAATCTCAGTTTCTGAATCAATACCAAAATGGAAATGATACTTGTCTTATTATCTTCTTTGTAAGGATTATATTAGATAACAAAATCCTCTAGGGCTTGGAATATGGTAGATAGCCAGCAAATGTTATTTTGCCTTCTCTTTGCCTGACAAAAAGATAATAAAATAATAGGTCAGTTGCAACTATCTTGTGTTTACTTTTCTATTTTTGTTTGTTTTTGAGATTACCTTGGGTAATCACTTTTGAAAAACTAGGTCAGGGGCACTTTTACTTTGCTACTGTGAGTTTTTGGTGGTTTTTTTTTTTTTTTTTCATGTCATTGTTCTGTTTTTGCATTACATCTTATGCCCATTGAAGGCCAATCTTTTCTTTTAAAGGTTTTATTTAGGGACCGCTGGGTGGCTCAGTTGGTTAAACAGTCTGCTTAATGTGGGTTCAGACTGAAAACCCAAGATCAAGAGTCATATGTGCTACCACCTGTGCCAGCCAGGAACCCCAGGAAATACTAATTTTTAGGTGATATAGTGACATTGTGCTTTGTTTTATAAAAAAGATTTTCTTTTTCAGGGCCACCTGGCTGGCTCAGTTTGAAGAATGTGCAACTCTTGGTCTCAGGGTCGTGAGTTTGAGCCCCACATTGGGTGTTAGGATTGCTTAAATAAATAAATAAGTAAATTTTTAAGAAAATAATTTTTCTGGCTTATATGTGGGAATATTTTAGAATGACATGGTATATTTAGTATTTGTTTTGAAATCATGTGGGCGGTGGAGAAATAGGTAGAGCTACAGATGAAGCAGTTTGCCCATGAATAATTATTGAAGCTAAGTAAGAAGTATGTAAGTAGGGATTCAGTATACTCTTTTGTTTACTTTTGTATATGTTTTCCATTATAAAAGGTAAAACAGTTCTTGTTATTAAAATTTGCTTCCTATCCTCTGCCCGGAGTGTCATCTTTTTTTAATAGGTAGGATGTGGGCAACTTTACCACAACCAGACTAGTTATTACTTAAGAATATCACTGAACAGGGCGCCTAGGTGGCTCAGTGGGTTAAAGCCTCTGCTTTTGGCTCGGGTCATGATCCCGAGGTCCTTGGATCGGGCCCCACATCGGGCTCTCTGCTCTGTGGAGAGCCTGCTTCCTCCTCTCTCTCCCTGCCTGCCTCTCTTGCCTACTTGTGATCTCTGTCTGTCAAATAAATAAATAAAATCTTTAAAAAAAAAAAAAAAAGAATATCACTGAACAAAACCGTCAGGAGTAAGCCTAAACAAAGATAGAAAAGAAGGGGAAAAAATGGAGGAAGAAAGGAAGTGAGTAAGAGAGAAGAGGGAGACCAGAGAAAAGGAAAGAAGTCAGGGACAGTGGAAGGTTGCCTTAAAGTGTAAGTCTCTTACTCTCATTCTTAATTTTTTGTCTAATTTCACCTACAAATGATACCTTTAGTAGCTAGGTAGGAACCTGAGATTCTGTTCTATAAGAAAAATAGCTCTTTTGTTTTAATATATCAGCTTAAGCGAGTAAGGATTTCCCCTTTTTCTCTATTCTTTATAGATACTACTATATTATAGCTGTTATGTACATAGTATGATGAGACAGTGGATACTGGACCTTGCAGAAATTCTTACATAATCTTACACATTGCTATCCAGGAACTGGATAGAATTTTCTCCTTCAGAGAAAGACAAATACCATATGATTTCACTCATATGTGGAATTTAAGAAGCAAACCAGATGAATATAGGGGAAGGGAAGGAAAAGAAAATAACATACAAACAGAGGTATTTATTTGACAGAGAGCACAAGCAGGGGGAATGGCAGGCAGAGGGAGAAAGAGAAGCAGCAGGCTCCCCTCTAAGCAGGGAGCCCGATGTGGGGCTTGATCCCAGGACCTGGGATCATGACCTGAGCTGAAAGCAGATGCTTAACCCACTGAGCCACCCAGGTGCCCCAAGAGACTTTTTTTTTTTTTTAAGATTTTATTTGTTTATTTGACAGAGAGACACAGCGAGAGAGGGAACACAAGCAGGGGGAGTGGGAGAGAGAGAAGCAGGCTTTCCGCTGAGCAGGAAGCCCGATGTGGGGGTCAATCCCAGGATCCTGGGATCATGACCTGAGCCAAAGGCAGACGTTTAACAACTGAGCCACCCAGGTGCCCCTAGTATGTCAGATTTTTAAGAGACTTTTAAATATTTATTTTAAAGTAATTGTGGGGCATCTGGCTGGCTCGGTCAGAAGAGCATCTGACTCTTGATCTTGATGTCTCGGTTCAAGCCCCACATTGGATTTGGAGATTACTAAAAATATAAATTTAAGAAAAAATATCTGTACCTAAATGGGGCCCAAACTGAAGACCTGAGATCAAGAGCTGGATGTTTAGGGTGCCTGGGTGTCTCAGTTGGTTGAGCATCTGCCTTTGGCTCAGGTCGTGATCTCCCGGTCCTGGGATTGAGTCCTGCGTCAGGCTCCCTGCTCAGCGGGGAGTCTGCTTCTCCCTTTCCCTCTGCCCCTCTGCTTGTCCTCTCTTACTGTTTCTTTCAAATGAATAATAAAATTAAAAAAAAAAAAAAGAGTTGGATGCTCTACTGACTGAGCCAGTCATGTGCCCCAACTTTTATTTGGTTTTAAATATATAATAGATGTTTGGACTTGGTATAAAACAAAAGTTTCAGCAGAGGCTGCTGGGAAGATGGTGGAGTAGAAGGACCCTGGCTCACCTCCTGCCATGTGGCAACCTAGAGAACACACTCATTGGCATAAATAACCCAGAAAACGACCTGAACAGAGTCAGGCAGAACAGACTCTCTGCAGCCAGACATAGAGAAGAGGCCATAGTGAAACAGATTCCCCTCCCCCCCCCCATTGCTCCTGACAAGATCCCATCAGAGCAGTGCCACAAGCCTGGCGGTGTGCGCACAGCCCACACAAGGGTTAGCGTCACTCCAAAGTGAGTCCTGCTCCAGGGAGAGGGGAAGATAGCCACACACCAGTCTGACTGTGACCCCAGCAGTGGGTTGGGGGAAGGCAGCTGGTCTGATTGCAGGACCCCCACCCCTGACCAATAAAAGCTTCTCAGAGAACAACACAGGGAAAGTGCCTGCAGTTTGGTGCTACTTCATCCCTGGCAAACACCTAGTCTTACTGAACTCAAGCCCGAGGCTACCTGGGACCAACCCACTAACACCACCGGCGCCAGACTCTGCCTGCAACAGGCAAAGAGAGCCATTGCGGACTGAACCAAAGTCAAACACATCCCAGCCACAATAGGAGTGTGCACAAATACATAAGGAGACAACCCTGAAGCACCATTTTCTGGTGAAAAGGATACATTGCACTGCAGGGCACTACAGGACCTCTTTATAAAGCCACTGCTTTCAAGTGCAGGGAATATAACTGACTTCCCTAACACAGAGAAACAGATGCAGCAATAGACAAAATGAGGAGACAGAGGGATATGTCCCAAATGAAAGAGCAGAACAAAGTCACAACAAGAGACCTAAACAAAATGGAGATAAGTAATATGTCTGATAGTGAATTTAAAGTAATGCTCATAAATACTCAGTAGAATTGAGAAAGGATTGAAGGACCTCCATGAGATCCTTCACCAAGAAACAGGAGATCTAAAAAAGAACCAATTAGAAATAATGAACTCACTAAATGAAAACAAAAATAGACCACCTGGAATAAATAGCAAACAAGAGGAAGTAGAAGAACAGATCAGCAACTTAGAGGACAGAGTAATGGAAAGTAATCAAGCTGAGCAGATGAGAGGGGTTAAAAATACAAAATGAGAATAGGCCCAGGGAACTCAGTGACACTGTCAAGCATAATAGTCATAGGGATCCCAGAAGGAGAAGGGAGCAAGAAGGTAGAAGATTTATTTTAAGAGATAATAGCTGAAAACTTCCTGAATCTGGGGAAGGAAAGAGAAATCCAGATCCAGGAGGCACAGAGAGCCCCCAACAAAACCAATCCAGAGGGGTGCCTGGGTGGCTCAGTGGGTTGAGCCTCTGCCTTCGGCTCAGGTCATGATCTCAAGGTCCTGGGATCGAGCCCCACATTGGGCTCTTTGCTCAGCAGGGAGCCTGCTTCCCCCTCTCTGCCTGCCTCTCTGCCTACTTGTGATCTCTCTCTGTGTTAAATAAAGAAATAAAAAATCTTAAAAAAAAAAACAACAACAATCCAGAAAGGTCTGCACCAAGATACAAATAAGCTGGCCAAAAGTAGTGATAAAGAGAGAATTTTAGGGACACCTGGGTGGCTCCGTTGGTTGGACGACTGCCTTCGGCTCAGGTCATGATCCCGGAGACCTGGGATTGAGTCCCGCATCAGGCTCCCAGCTCCACAGGGAGTCTGCTTCTCCCTCTGACCTTCTCCTCGCTCATGCTCTCTCACGCCTCTCTCTCAAAATAAATAAGTAAAATCTTAAAAAAAAAAAAAAAAAGAAACAAATCCGGGAGAAATAAGACAAAACCAGAGAAAGAGACAAACCATAAGATAGTCTTAATCATAGGAAACAAACTGAGGGTTTGGGAGTGGGGGGATGGGGTAACTGGGTGATGAGCATTAAGGAGAACACTGATGGAATGAGCACTGGGTATTTCTTTTTTTTAAGAGTTTATTTATTTGACAGCTAGCGAGAGAGAGAGAGAGAGAGAGAGAGAGCATAAGCAAAAGGAGCTGCAGGCAGAGGGAGAGGGGAAGGAAGGTTCTCCACTGAGCAGGGAGCCTGATGTGGGACTTGATCCCAGGACTTTGGGATCATGATCTGAGCCAAAGGCAGACACTTAACGACTGAGACATCCAGGTGCCTGATGTCTGTGTACCCTGAGCCCTGGGTACTATGTAAGACTGATGAATCACTGAACTCTACCTCTGAAACTAATAATACACTATATGTTAATTAATTGAATTTAAACTTTAAAAAAAGAACCCCCTTGGGGCGCCTGGGTGGCTCAGTGGGTTAAAACCTCTGCTTTCGGCTCAGGTCATGATCTCAAGGTCCTGGGATTGATCCCTGCATCGGGCTCTCTACTCAGCAGGGAAGCCTGCTTCCCTTCCTCTCTCTCTTCCTGGCTCTCTGCCTACTTGTGATCTCCGGCTGTCAAATAAATAAATAAAAATCTTTGAAAATAAAAAATATAAAAAATAATAATAATAAATAAAAAATAAACAAATTTATTTTAAAAACCCTCCCCATAAAACAAACCCCCCCAAAACCCAAAAGGTTCAAATGGGTATTAAAGAAATACAGAAAAAGTCTCTGTGTTTTCACCCCATCCTCCATATACCTAGTTCCTTTCTAGTAGCCATAATTATTAACTGTTTCTCTTAAATCTTTTTAGAGATACTTATATGAATATTACATTGGACTTTGTGACATCTTTGTGACTTATAAAAAGCAAGCTAGAAAACTTTACAAGCTAGACTTGTAAAAAGCAAGGTTAAGGCCTTGATATACCTGATGTATTGCTGGCTGGTTGCATATGTACATTTTATTTTGATCTGGAAATAGACTAGGCACACGTACCTTTCATATCACTGGGGTTAGGTCAGTTCCTTCAGATGTGTAGTATTGCCAGTATTTATTGTTTGGTGAGTCAAAAGTATTTATGTAATAAAAAAAAATCTATAATAAACAGAGGAGCAGAATCTTTTCATGACTTTGAGTCTTAGTAAGACCAGATCCCCAGTATTCTTTGGGTATTCTGGGTGTTCTTTGAACAGGTAGTGTGAGGGTGGAAAAGAGGAGTGCTGGTGTTTCCTGATTTCCTGTGGGTTTATTTGATTTATTTCTGGCTAAAATGAAATTGTGTCAAATGATGACTCTATGGCAAATGATGAGGTAGGGTAAAACAGACTATTGGCAGGCGTTCTCTTTTCCTGTCTTTTCTCTATCTGAATAAGCCGTATTGTGGCAGAGCCAGATACACTTCTCTTTGAGCCATGGAGATCCAATGATGCTGCTATTCTGGCTCACTTTGCAGTTCCTTCCCAGCCCGTATACTCTCCTGAACATGACGCACCAGCCAAGCTGAATAGTGGAGGCGTTGGGTAATGCAGAATAACACTCAGTGGGGGCTGAGTTGTGTTCCACACCTATTCTCCCCAAGCAGCTGGCTGTCATGTTCTGACTTCAGCTGCTTAACCCTTAAAGATCTTTCTATCATCCTGAGAAGTTATTAAACCCTTTGCTGTGGGTTTCCTGGTACATATGAGGTATTGCCGCACTGACGTGTACCCACAAACAGGTGTCATGGTTGGTTATTACTTGGGTTGCAGGCATGGGCTTGTGCTCCTTAAAACCAATGTGTCTAAAAGGGGTCTGCCCACCACAGAACTGCCCACATACTTCAGTTGGAGGCTGTGGCTCTAGTTGGTTTCTGTAAGCACCAGTCTATATAAGAGATTTTCCTCTAGCGTATTTGAGTCTTAGTTCAAATACCTTTGTTCCTTAAATGTTCTACACTGACTAGACATTACCAATTGCCTGGGAACTTAGAACTGTTCTCTTTCCAGAAGGAGAGAAACAAAGGATATAAGGTCATGTAAAAAACTGCTTTATGTGTTTACTCAGCTGTTTGCACTGGTTTGGATACTTTTAGTATTGGGGTTTTCTGTACCTTGGTTCTGCTAAATGAAAAGCAAAGTGATATCACAGAGGGAGTGGTGAAATAAGACTGAGACTCAGTTTCTAAGTGTCAAAAAAGAATAACACATCCCCTGTTTGACCTCACAGAGTTGTCAGGAAGATCAAATGAAATCGTTAAGTGTGAAAGGACTTAAGACACTATTAAAGTTTAGACAAATTGATAGAGAACAGAATTCTGTGTTAAATTGCGTCTTGAGGATTTTTGTACAGTGAGAAGGTTTTTTATTCAGTTTTGAAGAAAGCAGAGTTTCTCAAGAGCTTCTGACACAAATCTTCCACCCCAGCCTTCAAGGTTGAATGGTTGGTTTATCATTCAGGGTCCCAAAAGGAAACAGATGGCATATCCAAATTGAGTAATTTGAGAAAGATTTAATAAAGAGACTATTTACAAAGGGGTTTAAGGAAACCAGTGAGAGAGAGCAGAGTACCCTATGGCCAGCAATTACAGAGCCTATATTACCTCATTACCTCTAGATCTAATAAAGGAAAATACTGAGAGAGATTACCTCAGAATCTGAGAGTAGCTGTATGGAAAGTACTGTAGGCTTCAGTAGTACGCAACCAAATCATGGTGCTTTGGCAGGAGCTAGGGAAATAAATACTCTGATCTCATTTCCACCTGCTCTTTGATCTGCTGCTGGTGTACATCTGGTTAGCCAAATCCAGCTGGAAGCCAGAGGGAAACCTGTGCATGTACTCTATATGGTCAGCTTCCTGGTACACAAGTTTGGTAAGAGTGGTGAGTAGATCTGGAAAGGCAAATGAATTCCTGGGCAGCATGCTGTGGTATATGCTTAACTGTGGATTCTGTAGTTACAGTCGTATTGATTAAATATCAGTCTGAGCACCATCTTATATTATGTATAAACATAAATAACTCCCTGGAGGCCGTATGGGTTGTGCACTTTACTGTTACCATCTTGGTATTCAAGGGATCCAGGAAACAGATTGCTATTATAGTGGTGAGAGCCATGAAAGAGGAGGAGGAGATGGGCTAGAGATGGTGTCAGGTTTACTTGAATTAAGAGGAAATAGTAGAAAGTCCCGAGTCAGCTTATAAAACCAGCTATGGTAGACACATGGTATGTGTTCGCTGGTTCAGACTCTGCATTTTCCAGAAATGCCTTTTTGTTTTGTTTTGCTGTTAATATTGTTAATGTTTATTTTTCTAGAAAAGGGGGAATGTAGGAAATATCCCTCTTTTTTTAAGGTTTTTAAAATTAATGTATTTGTTTCAAGGGTAGAGGTCTGTGATTCATCGGTCTTACACAATTCATAGCACTCAACCATAGCCCATACCCTCCCCAGTGTCCATCACCCAGCCGCGCTTTCCCTCCCATGCTCCTCCCCTCCTACAACCCTCAGTTTGTTTCCTGAGATTAGGAGTCTCTCTCTTATGGTTTGTCTTTTTCTCTGGATGGTCTTGTTTCATTTTTCCCTCTCTTCCCCTATGATTCTCTGTCTTGTTTCTCAAATTCCTCATATCAGTGAGAGCATATGATAATTGTCTTTCTCTGATTGACTTACTTCGCTTAGCATAGTACCCTTTAGATCCATCCATGTCATTGCAAATGGCAAGATTTGGGTTTTTTTATGGCTGTTTAATATTCCATTGTATATATATATACCACAACTTCTTTATCATTCATCTTTTGATGGACATCTAGGCTCTTTCCATACTTTGGCTGTTGTGGACATTGCTGCTATAAACATTGGGGTGTATGTGCCCCTTTGAATCACTACATTTGTATCTTTAGGGTAAATACCCAGTATTGCAGTTGCTGGGTCATAGGGTAGCTCTATTTCAACTTTTTGAGGAACCTCCATACTGTTTTCCAGAGTGGCTGCACCAGCTTGCATTTCCACCGACAGTGTAGAAGGATTCCCTTTTCTCTGTATCCTTGCCAACACCTCTTGTTTCCTGACTTGTTAATTTTAGCCATTCTGACTAGTGTGAGGTGGTATCTCACTGTGGTTTTGATTTGTATTTCCCTGATGCTGAGTGATGCTGAGCACTTTTTCATGTGTTGGCCATCTGGAAATGTCTTCTTTGGAAAAATGTCTGTTCATGTCTTCTGCCCACTTCTTGATTGGAAAAGCTCGCGCGCGCTCTCTCTCTCTCTCTCTCTTTTTTTTTTTTTTAAGTAATATCCACACCCAGCATGGGGTTTGAACTCACAATGCTGAGATCAAAAGTCACATGGTCTTTCAACTGAGCCAGCCAGACACCCTGGAAATATCCCTTTCTTGCTCTGATATGATTAATGGTTGTTTTATATTTCTACTTGAATTTCAAGAAAATATATTAATCTTAGAACTTTTCTGTCTGGAAATGAAGTAGGCTGATGCCAACCTAAGCTGAATTCTGTGCTAGTTCATGCTAGCCTGTGGCTGTCTAATATCTTAAGATGTTTTTAGTGGTTGGAATGCCCTCTTCTCTCCACCCATTCCCATCACATTTTTAAAAAGATATTATTTATTTATTTGACAGAGAGAGACACAGCAAGAGAGGGAACACAAGCAGGGGGAGTGGGAGAGGGAGAGGTGGGCTTCCTGCCAAGTAGGGAGCCTGATTCGGGACTTGATCCCAGGACTCTGGGATCATGACCAGAGCCAAAGGCAGATGATTAAAAAACTGAGCCACCCAGGCTCCCACTAATCTACTTTCTTTCTTTTTTTTTTTTTTTAATTTGACAGGTGGAGCTCACAAGTAGGCAGAGAGGCAGGCAGAGCGAGAGAGGAGGGGAAGCAGGCTCCCCGCTGAGCAGAGAGCCCGATGCGGGGCTCGATCCCAGGACTCTGAGATCATGACCCCAGCCAAAGGCAGAGGCTTCAACCCACTGAGACACCCAGGCGCCCCAATCTACTTTCTATCTCATCTCTATAGACTTGTCTGTTCTAGACATTTCATGTGAATCCAGTCGTACAATATGTGCTCTTTTGTGACTGACTTCTTTCACTTTGTGTGTTTTGAAGTTTCATCAGTGTTATAGTATGTATCGGTACTTCATCCCTTCTTATAGCTGAATAGTAATTTTCTGTATGAATATACAACACTTCATTCATCAGTTGATAGACATTTGCATTGATTCCACTTCTGGCTATTATAAATAATGCTGCTAAGAAATTTGCACAGGTTTTGTGTGGGCATAGGTTTTCAGTTCTCCTGGGTCCATACTTAGGAGTGGAATTGCTGGGTCATATGATAACTGTGTTTAACAATTTTAGGAACTGTCAAACTGTTTTTCAAACCAGCTGTTATCATTTTATGTTCCCACCAGCAGTGTAGAAGGGTTCCGGATTCTTCACATTCTTGCCAGCACTTGTTATTTTTGATTATAGATAACATCCAGGTTATTTTTGATTAAAACCATAATGTTTTTATTATACCCATCTTAGTGGTTATGAAGTGGTAACTCACTATGATTTTGATTTGCCTTTCCCTATGGCTCCCCAATAAAAGGTTAATATCCTACACATCCTTCAAGATACGGCCGTCTTTTTTGAGAAACCTTTCTCTCAGGAATTAACAGTCTTTTCTTTCATATGCTTATACAGTTTTGCTTGAATCCCCATGAGCACACTTATTTCATTCCTGTAGTTATCTAGATTGTAAGCTCTGGTTTGTGAATTCCTTAATGGCTCCTTGTGGGTGTGTGTTTGAATTTATTATGAAGTATTTCACTCCTACTCTTACGCATTTGTGAGTCCCTACCGCGTCACATAGGGCTTGCACATAGTTGGTATTCAGACATTTACTGAATGACTCAAATAGTGCAAAGGGTCTCATGAGTGATTATTAAGAGGTCTGTTATTTCTCAGGGAAAGTGGGCTTTCTCTTGTTAGCATGTATTATGATGAAACCAGGGGAGTAATGTATTTTAGACAAAAGTGTTCAGATATGGGGACACCTGGCTGGCTTAGTCGGGAGAGCATGTGGCTCTTGATCTTGGAGTTGTGAGTCCAAGCCCCATGTGTGGAGTAACATTTACTTAAAAAAAGAAAAGGATTTTTTTGAAAAGTTCAGATATGGGGGTGCTGGGTAGCTCAGTCGTTAAGCATCTGCCTTTGGGTCAGGTCATGATCCCAGGGTCCTGGGATCAAGCCCCACATCATGCTCCCTGCTTGGTGGGAAGCCTACTTCTCCCTCTCCAGTTCCCCCTGATTGTGTTCCCTCTCTCGCTGTCTCTCTCTCTGTCAAATAAATAAATAAAATCTTAAAAAAAATAAGTTCAGATGTATTGTATGTCCAAGAGACCACTGGCTCCAGGAATATGTCAGCTAGATCATCCATATCCATGTTGCAATAAGAATTTTGATGTCAGGCCACTGGATATTATATTTGTGAGATTGTTTTTAGGAGTTTGTTAAAATGATACACAATTAACAAATCCCCTGAGTTTGTTTTAGCAAATATATTTCATGCCTGTATACTATGTACCAGGAACTTAGCTAGCTCGGAACTAGACACGGGATGGGGTTTTCTCCTGCTCTGATGTTAATAAATAAAGCTAAGGGCCCAGGATGGGGATGACCTTGATGGCAAATGAATGGATCGAGGATTTTTGAATTTTATTAAACCATGCAAAATGAACACTTGATCAGAATCTAATTTTCAGAATAAAGACAATGTTTTATTACATTATAATTTAATTAATAAGTAGCTTATATGACTGGATCATTCTTTTATTTTTT